>PVJN01005769.1:0-25000 GCA_004026805.1 Lasiurus borealis
ATATCAGAGTGTTGCAAGTAAAAAGCAGCATCTTTGTCCTCCAAATGTCCCCATAACTTTCAGCACTTATTAACTTCCACAGCATCGCAAAATTTTAACTTCTGGGTTTTTTTGGAAACATGTTGAAATGAGAAAAAACAACAACACTATATTAAAGCTCATGAGCATAAGTACCTCCTGACCCAGGCTATTTTGTTTCTTCATCTCTATCAGGACCTGTTATGATTTTATGAGAACACTTCTTAGGACATCTGATTTCAGGGACTCCATTCTCTCGAGAAAGTACAGAAGCTGAAGCTATTTGTGCTTGATTTTCAAAGGGGAGGTTTTCCCCCTCACGAATAACCACAAGGAAATTTTTGTTTAAGCATATTGATGCAAACAGGGAAAATTCTGGCCTCATGCTTCATTCCAGTGGCATTTTAAAATTCAGTGTGTCATCAGAGAAGTAATGCTAATGGAGGGAACGTGAGTCTGGGGAACTCATAGCATGAGTGCAACCTATCGACACCATTGCATTTTGATTTGTCTTTGTGTAGACTTAGAGCTCTTCACTAGCCAAGACTTCACCTCTGTAATTAGGCACATTTTCCTCTTATTCCGTCGAGATAACCTGGGAGCTAGACTAGGTAATATCTAAATGGGTCCTTTCACAAATCAATGTTGTGCTTTACAAGCATACAAGAGTGAATATTCACATGCCAACATAATGCTGAGCACTCATGAAATAAAAATAAAATTAGAAAATGTATTCCCTGGCATTTCCGTTGCTTAAGGTTTATGATAATAATAAATCTGTGAATAGAATATGTGAGATAAAGAAAATATTTTATTGCTTCATTATGCAGCCTTTTTATCTACTCATTTTCAAAGGGCAATTTGAAAAGGTAAGTGTCTCACAGGGCTAAAGGGGCAGATTTTGTTGTTTTTGATCACTAGGAAACATCTTGCTTGACTTCTTTAAAATTTTTCAGAAAATTACAATGGGGATTCTAAGTTAATTTTATTGATTAAGAATGCTCTTGAACAAAGTAAACTTAGCATGCTGCTTGATATTTTCAAAACATATTAGGATCTGTAGGAATTCATTTCAGTATTTGTAATCCCTGAAGCCATATTCCATATGAAAAATATTGCTATATTATATGTAAATCAGTGTGAGCTTAAAGGTGAGTCAGGAAAAGAAACATATTCATTAGGAAAGACATTATGAAGCACAGGCTAAGTGATCAATTAATGCATATGGATTGATGAATTAAAAAAAAAAGCAAGGCCTTATTGCTGACCTTATTGTGGAACTATTTATAAGTTGCAGCATATTGTTCTGACACTTTATACAGATGCTGATCAAAATAAAAATAAAGGTGTTTGCAATTGATTGATATTGTACAGGCAAAACCAATAATTTTCCTCCCATCTTTCTAATATCTTCTGGCTCTATTAATCACATTACCAAAAATGTATTAGGTATGTCCATATCAGACCTGTGGATGCACTGGGCAATCGGGTTTATATGTCATTCTGAAATACAGAGAGGGGGGAAGGGTTTAGGATTTCACATGGAAAATAGGCAATTTCCAGGTAGACAAGGAAGAGCAAACATATTGTGTGGCAAACATATTCTTGCTGAGCCACCAGAAACAATGGGACATGGAGGGGAATCTAACAAACAGACTTACTTAGATCCTCTTTTCTGCCACATTTTATTCATATCTGCTAAAGTGAACATGCTAAGACTCCCTTCCTGAAGCAGGGTTTTTCATCTGAATTCCTTTAGACAGATAACGGGGGAGGGTCAAAGGTTTTTCAGGTTTTTTGTTTCTTAAAATAACCAACTTAAAAAATAACCAATACTCCAAAAGGCATATTTTAGGTTTGCAAACTCTGGCCGCCTCATTATACCATTATTAATCTGGTCTCATCTTTCCATTTTATAAATGAACTAGAGGCCCAATGCATGGATTCATGCATGGGTGAGGTCCCTCAACCTGACCCGAGGGGATTGGGCTGAAGGATCTGGGATTGCTGGAGGAAGGTTCTTGGGTGATGAATCCTGGAATTGGGCTCCTTCCTCTGTGGTTCCAGGTATGTCAGCCAATGCCTAGTGAACACAGCTCAGCAGCTCCTAGTCTTCCCTCTGGTGGTCAGTGCACATCATAGCTACTGGCTAGTCAGCAGGTGGGCCAGTATGCTGGTTGTTTAGGCTTTTATATACATAGATATCCTAAGACACAAAGAAGGAAGTTTTTCAATGTAACTGATATATTGTTAGTTATCTGTTTTTGAATCCTAGTCTCTTGGTTTCAGTTTAACCACCTTTCTATGATGCAAGTTCTCTAGTACCAGGCATTTAATAAATATTGTGTGTATGGTGGGGGGAATCGTAGAGTACAGAAGTTTCTGGAAGTGTTATATATTATACAAAGACAAAGAAGGGAATGTCATAATTGCCCTTTGAAGTTATTAAGATTTCATATTTACTGATACCAAAGAACCATCAGTTTCACAAGCTGCTTACATGACCTGGTTTATGGCTATTCAAGAGAGAGTGCTTAATGTATGAGGAGAGAAGGAAGAAAAGAAAGAGGAGACAAGGACATGACCAGTGTCCCTAAGTACATTAAGCCTGGTGCTCCTGGGGACCTGGGATAATGGTAGATGAGAGAATGATAGGTAGGATTTTTATTTTAACTACTATTCTCTTTAGCAATTTCTTTTCCCAAACTGTGATATGGAATTTAAGGATAAATTATATAGGGGCAGCAAGTCTATTTTATTTATAGGGTTTACTAAAAGTATAGAATTGTTTAGAAATAATTATAGATGGTTGAAGAGACAACTACCAAACAAAAAGATATATAGATGTACTTCAGATGTATCCTAGAAATTTAAAATGTGAACTCCTGTTTTTAAAACATTTGGAAAGCCATGGCAGTCAAGTATAATAATAATGATAATAACAATAACTGTTCCATTGATTCACCTGCTTTTGTTCTTTGTATGTAGGGGATATAGCTAGAGATAGTCTGCAATGAGTGAGATAATTGAGTAAACCTACAGATTACTTATAATAAACTTCAATAGATGGTGATTTGAAGAAAGGCCTTGTTATTTTTATTAATTGTACTTCTGAAGCCATTCCACAATATCTGTCATGAGATTCTCAAACACACGATAGAAATGTGTGAATAGAATGATAATCTGGTTAAGCAGATGCAAAGCTGGTTGAACCACTGTGTAAAATGTGAGAGATTAGTGGATCAGTCTGACCCAGGCAAGGAGACCCCTGCTGATGTGCCAAAGATCTCTGTATTCAGCCATGTCTTGCTGAACATTATTACGAATGACTTATATGAAAATGTAAAGGCAAGCCTGTCATATCTGCAGATCTCACATGGCTAGAATCTGTAAAACAGCATCAGGCTCCTAGAGCAAACCAACAGGCTGGAATGATTGGATGAAATTAACAAGCCAATGAGTATTCTGAGAAAATTCATATACATGTTTAAGCCAAGACTGCAGTCAACATTTGACAAAGCAAATATATATATCACCTATATAATAAAAAGCTAACAAGCAAATTGACTGAATGGCAGAATGACTGGTTGCTATGACATGCACTGACCATCAGGGGGCAGATACTCAACACAGGAGATGCCCCCTGCTCAGCCAGAAGCCAGGCTCACAGCTGGTGAGTGTAACGGCAGTAATGGAAGCCTCTCCTGCCTCTGCAGCAGCTCTAAGGCTGTCCATCCCCCAAGGGCTCTTGGGCTGTGAGAGGGCACAGGCTGGGCTGGGGGACCCCCTCCCCCCTCCGAGTACATGGCTTTTGTGCACCGGGTCTCTAGTATATATGTGTTTATACACACACACACACACACACACACACACACACACACACACACAAAATTCATGCACATTAAAAGGGAATTAATTAGAGGAAAGATTTTAACATCACTATTTGCCCTTTCTCTATAATAGAAGTGTCAGAGATGAAAGAAAATTAATAAAATGTATATGAAAATCTTCCTCCTGTCAGAGTCTGGGGCATAACACAGGAAACAGAGTCAAGTCCCTGCCCACTGATGTGTGCTTTGGAATCGTATGAGACCTAGACCTGGCTGGCCTCACCTACACTGGGCTAGATCCATTCCCAGCTGGCCCCACCCCTGTCAAGCCCTGATATGTTGGGAGGGCATGACCTCAGGATGCCTGGCTTGGTTCCAGGGGTGTGTGTCTTGTGGACCAGTAGCCTGGGTCAGGGGATGTTCACCTCAGGTCTCCCGGCCTGGCACTGGGGCGTGGTGGGCAGCCTGAGGTCCTCTGGCCCAGGTTGAGGCAGGGGGCATACCTTGAGGTTCCTGTCAAGCCCTGTCGGGCAAAGGGCGCAGCCTCAGGTCCCTGCTGATTGCTCATTAAGACTCGTTATAGGAACTCGGCCTCTGCTGTGGGCGCAGCCATCTTGTGTTATGGGATCCCTGCCCCTGCTATGGGTGCAGCCATCTTGTTATGGTGTGATGGTCAATTTGCATATTCCTTCTTTATTAGATAGGATAAGCAATAGTATAATGAGAACTTTTATTTTAGATCTTAATATGTGCAGATATTCTTCTATGTGTTACCTACATACTTAATCATTAAAAGAAGGCTGTAACATAATACTGTCATTCCCATTTCATAGATTTTCTGAGGAAACCAAGGCAAAGAGAAACAAAGTCACTTAAGGTGCAGAGCTAGTAAGTAGATAGAGGGTGAGAGTAGAGCACAGGTCAATTAATGTAAGAAACACTTTGTCATAATTCTGTACTTAGGTTTCAAGAAACAAACACATGGCATGCGTTGCTAGGGGAGACACTATTTAACAGCCCATAACTGAAACTTTTCTTTGACAGAGAGTTTTTAGCATGAGGCATGTGTTGCCAGAATGGTTAATGGCATCTCCAGCAGCATTTGCGAACAAGAGAGATAATTCCTGTTCTTCTATTCCTGTCATCCTGTTTCAAAAACATTCCTATTCTAGTTTTATGTTCTTCACATTTCCTGCATCTATATTGACACTGATAAATGTACTAAACTCATCAATGAAGAAACAGTAAAAGATAACATAATTTGAGCTCAATACACAAAAATTTTGAAACAATTTGAGCACTTATTCAATAAACCAAGCCAGCAATCTAGATAAAGTGAAATTGAAGCCTGTGACTTAATTTAGTCATTTATTTTTTTAATCATCTTAATGTACAATTACCACCTCATGGATTAACTCAATGACCTGGGACAAGCTTTGTTTCCCAAATAGCCAGACCTTATTTAAACATTCACTTCATTTGATCATATCACCTTTCCTTTTTCTTTTTATTTTCTGAATGCTACTTGTTCAGTAATGTGGAAAAAGGAGCCCAGCTGGAGTTAGTTGACTGTCATCCTGTGCCAGCAGATTGATCAAATGATCAGTTGCCTGCCATGCATGGCACCAATTGGGGATCAAACCCACAACCTAGGTATGTATTCTGACCAGGAATTGAACCCACAATCTTTTTGATACAGAGAATGTTGACCCAACCAACTGAGCCACTTGTCCAGGGCTCTATAGTGTACTTTTTGAAGATAATATTTCAATGCTAAATTTACTTTATACTGTACTAGACGCCCGATGTACAAAATTAGTGCATGGACGTGGGGAGTGAAGGAGGGTGTTCCTCAGCCTGGCCTGTGCTCTCTTGTAATCCAGGACCAATCAGGCCTAACCCAGGAGTTGGATATCCCTCTTGCAATCCAGAACCCCTTGCTCCTAACCAACAACCTGCTCGCTCCTTACCACCCACTTGCTCCTTACCTCCTACCTGCTCACTCCTTACTGCCCATCTGCTCACTCCTTACCACCCACTGCTCAGTTCTTATTACTTGGCTCACAGCTCATTAGCACTACAATAGAGGCAGGAGAGGCTCCTGCCACTGGCAACACAGCTGCTGAGTTTGCCAGTAGTGAGCCTGGCTTCTGGCTGAGCAGCACTCCTGCTGTGGGAGTGAACTAATCACCTGGGGGCAGCTCCTGCATAGAGCATCTGCCCCCTGGTGGTAAGTGTATGTACGTCATAGCAACCAGACGTTCAGGTTGTTCCGCCATAACAGTCACAGGTTCTTACATATATATAGATAACTAAGCACCAGGTTATATTTTATGGAATCAAATTTGATGTTTATATGATTTCTCTAAGATTCTGAAGATTGATGGAAACTTGCATTCTGTGAAAAAACATAAATTTTGTAAGAAAATTTTATAAGATTCTGGAGGTAAAATGAAATTCATGGTTCAATCCTTTCAATTGGGAAGGTGTACCATCTTGCTTCTCTTTTATATATCTTTGTTTTTATAAACTCATATGGGCAATTATTTATAAAATGAAAGAAATAAAATTAAAACAGAATTCTGACTACTCATAGAATGTGCAGGAGCTTTGTCCCTTGAACTGTACCTCCTCAGGTTGTTTACCTTCCATCTTTTTCCTCTTCAATATGCTAGGAGTCATGACCATTATACTTCTGCCAGATTATTGGAACTGATTAATTTTGAAGCACATTCCCTTATATAATGGACTTCAGAAACTATATATTAAGAGAAAAATTAAGCACAATAGTCTATTTTTAAACATGAAGACAATACTAATTACAATTCTCCAGATAAACACACATAATTATAGTAATTACAATTCAACAATAACTCACTGGTACTTACTATTATAAACTCATGAACTATTATTCAGTATTCTATAAAATTCAAAACCTAATTGAAAGTGCTAGTTTAGCATAATTCCCACAAGCCATCATTCTTTAATATTCTGGTATGAATGAGGTTTTGGTTGAGCTATTAATTGATACTGACAAGCAATAACCACTGGAATGAAACTGCAATTATGAGTGGCAATTAATCACATTTGCTGTCATCTCTGGTGTCAAACAAAATTCAATAATATTCTAAATAGTTTTTAAAAGTTTATACCTTTTATGTTTCAATCTACTTAATGGAAACCAAAAGCAGTTTCCTGGGATAATCAAGTGACACCCAGAGTATATTTATGTAAAATATGAATATTTCATTTTCTTAGTTTAAAAAGCTTTTCTTTTTCTTCTGAATTTACTTTCAGGATGAATTTGTATCTTTGCACCTCATCTCACCTCCCACCTGCCTTATCTCAGCAGATTTTTTTGACTCATAGATCACTTTTGGAGACAGCAGAAATTACAAATGGGAAACTCTTGGGAGCAGAAACTTGAGTAAGCATCATTAAGGACTTGAGATAATTTTAGCGGGAACATTTAGAAGCTTCAATTGATCAATGTCTCTTTGAATCAGGGCAAGGAGACAGCAGGATTTAATTTCCTTTTCCTCGTTATTTCTAATTAACAGGCAACTAGCAATGTTCCTTCCCTCAAAGGCATCCAGACACAAGCATCCTTCACTAACAGTGGGATCTGTTCAAAAGTCATTGGAGGATTTCTTCTAGCATCAAGGCTGTGACCTCTGGACTGAACCATAGGAACAAAGTTGCTGTAAACGGAGAGATGCTACCTATCAGATGATCACATCAAGGATGATATTAACAACAAAGGATCCAGGCCCAGTAAGTGAAGCACTGTGCACAAAGTGGAGGTTGTGACCTCAATAGGTAGATGTGTACCAGACATACACACATACAGACAGGCTTTCCTTAAATATTCATGAATCTCAATTTCTGTTAGGTTAGTGAGACATGATTCTAAAGAGAAAGTCTTGCTTCATTTTACATGCTTACAGTTTGTGGCAAAGTTAATGAACTGGGATAGTTAATCCTTAATGAACTAAGAAAGGAAGTACTCCAAATCTGAAAAGTGTTTTCTGGAAGGGTCTTCCATAAGCTGAACATATCAAAAACTAAAAAATGAAAGTGGATTTATGCCCTCTAATTAAAAGATTGAATAGCATAGCAAAGTTACTTTTTAAAGAAATATTTCTAAACAACAGCATTGTTCTATTCATATGGAATGTTATTAAAGTGAAGAAATTTACTATCAAACAGATACCCAGAGAAAAGAAGAACATTATATTAATTGCCTAGCCTTATTAGCAATGTAAATGAATGATCTTCATTTTAATCATTCTGTTTTTCCCTGTTTCTATTAATTGCATTTATGTTTATTTTATTTTTTAAAATATGTTCTTATTGATTTCAGAGAGGAAGGGAGAGGAAGAGAGAGATAGGAACATCAATGATGAGAAAAAATCATTGATCAGCTGCCTCCTGCATGCCCCCTACTCGGGAGCCTGCAACCGGGCACGTGCCCTCAACTGGAATTGAACCTGGGACCTTTCTGTCCGCAGGCTGACACTCTATCCATTGAGCAAACCGGCTAAGGATGCATTTATGTTTATCATCATTATTATTTTTTATTTATAACATGGTTTTACTATATTGGCTGTCTAAATTTAATGTTCTTTTTTTATATTCATTATTGACTTATAACATAATGAGGTAATAGTCAACACTTAGATTCCATAATGTTTTCAAGTTGCATCAGTATAATATAACCTTTTCTTTCTTTTTAATTATGGCTCTGAAACAACTAGGTTATGATATCTTTTTGTTCCTTTTTTTCAAAAGTTAAGTTCTATTCTAATTTTGGATTTTTCTCTTCTTATCACAGTGTTCATAACTGTGATTTTATAAAATTTCCAATGTCTACCATGATGAACCGACTGATGAATTTCAGAGAGAAGATAGGGGTTGTGTGTGGAAGAGCGGAAATTAATAGGGACACTTACATGCATAGCTCATGAACACAGAGTAGTATGGTGAAGATTTGGAGAGGCAGTTGCTGGGAGGAGGGGATCAATGGGAAAAAATACACACCAAAACTAAAAACCAAAGGGGTCATCTGTAATACTTTCAACAATAAAGGTCAATTTAAAATAAATAAATAATAAATAAATAAATAAATAAATGGAGGAATAAATAAATACAATTTCAAATTACTCAATCAGGAAATTTGTCATTTTCACTTAATTGGGTTGTATGTGTTGGCTTATTTATGCTGGCAGGTATACTAAAAAGAAACTTGCTTAAATTCCAAAGTGCCATTGTAGTAGTAATGAAATTCCTGTGATTGATTAGAACTTCTGGTTACTCTTAATCCGGGAAAAGTCCATGTTAAAGAATCTTGTTCACAGTTTGAAACTTTGGGTGCTTACTCCAGGTCCCGGATCAGAGACCCCGTGCTTTCAGAGGAAGCTATGCGGCCCAGCTCTGTGTGAGTGCCCTGGGCATGACCCAAGCGAAATTTATCTTCTTCCCTCATTAAGTTTCAATCCTTTCTTTGGTGCTTGTTGCCTTTCTGTCAGAAACACAGGGCACTCAGAGGGTAAAATCTTCTGTGTGCTCTCTTCAGGCCTGTGAAATGTCTGACTGCCAGACATGATATTTAACAAAGAGAGTTAAGGGAAACCCTGTTCCTAGGTGGTTGGAGCACCAGTCTTTGTATCAAGTTACATGATTAGAAAGGTTCTCATCTGAACTACATGAAGACATGGGGGCACTATAGAATCACCTGTATATAATTATACCTTAATGTAAGTTCATTGAGAGCAGATACAAGAAATGATTATACAAATAATCCTTCTGTTTTCTGTGCAAGTTCCTATCTGCTGCGTTAATGTCCCCTATTTAGGTCTCCTTTCCTCCATGGTGAATTTCTTTTACAATGCGATACCCTACAAAGGAGAAAATTATCTCTTGCAATGGAATGTTTCTTTTTAGCAGAATGAGAATTATGTAACTTAATAGTTCCCCAAATAGTTTTAAAATAAAATTATTGCGGAGGATGTTGTTACGTATAAAAAGTAAAAAAATTCTATATCTATGAAACTAAATTTGTTTAACAATTGAACTAAGATCCAAAACTTGAACAGGTTTCTGTTTAATTGTAGGATGTCTTTAAGACTGATTTGCTAATGCATACTCGGAATCTCCAAGAGGGAGACTGAATAGCCACATTTCCCAAATTCACTAGGAGATATACTTCTGTTTTTAAATCTATTAAAGGCTCTCTAAATAATTAAAGAACTAAAGGCAGATCTAAAAATTATTATGGTTTTGAATACCAGGATGTATTTTTTTTGCATTACTTAAAAATATTGCTAACAAGCACAAAACTAAATATACCTCTCAAGAGTATGCAAGATACCTCTTTAGTTTATATAATTTCTCCATTACATTAAAACTACAGCATTCATTATTATCCATTATAACATCTTAGAAGCAAATAAGATAAAATGCATGAAGCTTTAAAAACATTGATAGCATTATTAAAAACATGACAAAGAAACATGCAGAGTGACAGCAGATTTTTTCCAAAAATCAATTAACTCATCACTGTTACTATCATTTCACTGTGTTTAAAATTTAAAAATTCAAGAATAATCCCTTTGTTCAAATGATATAGAGGGCTTCATATATCCTTGAAATGGCCTTGAATTATCAAAACCAAGTGAAAATTCTATGTATAATAAAAGATAATTCCTATATTTAAATCAAAGGATTACATTCATTTGAACACTATTTGAAAATAATCAAGTACAATATCTACAGTCTTGCAAATTAATTCTATTTATAAGTTTTTATTTAAAAATATTTTTATTGATTTCAGAGAGTAAAAGAGACGGAGAGAAACATCAATAATGAGAGAGAATCATTAATCGGCTGCCTCCTGCAGGTTCCCCTCCAGGGATAGAGCCCACCACCTGGGCATGTGCCCTCACTGGGAATCGAACCATGACCTTCTGGTTCATAGGTTGACACTCAACCACTGGGCCATGCCAGTTAGACTTTTTTTCCTTACTTTTAAAAGACAGATTCTGAATCACCAAAATCATTGTCCTAATATCAATTTAATATGGCCACTCTCCCTTCAGTTTCAAAGAAGAAGAAGATATATTTAGATTCTGTGCAGGAAGGGGAATATCATTCCTATTTAATTCAGCTTCTTCACAAGTGCTTTCTCAAACCTGTGTTCATATAAATCACTAAAGAGCTTGTTAAAATATCAATGATTTGGGTCATTTCCCAGAGATTCTGATTCAATAAGACAGCAAGAGGCCCTATAATCTCCATCCTTAAGAAGGAGTCTACGGTCCAATATTCCACAATTGCTGTTGAAAAGCACATTGCCAGGATAGACCAATTTTGGTTTTCCTATGCCAAGAAAGCTCAGCCATTGGCACTACTCTGGCAAAGACATGAGTCACTCAGATCTTCAGAATAGAAATGAAATGCTTACCCTTTCTTCCTTCATAAATTCTTATAACTCATTCCATTCAAACTCATACCCCCTTTGTTCAGCCACTAGAAATGTGGCATCTAGTCCCAGCTATGGTATTAACTAGTTATATGGCCCAATTAGCAAGCCCCAATGAATAACTTCACTAAACCTCATGAGTTTTATGTAGTAGTCTGCATTAAATTATTACAAAAACCACAATCAGCTTCAAAGTTTGGTGAACTAGATGTAGACTTTGATTTTTCTTTTTATTTTTTTCTATGCTGTGTTATCTAAGCCATATGTTTTCAAAACGAGCTTTAAAAGCAGGTGTTGTTGTTTTCTTCCTGATACCCTAAGACTAGTCTTTCTCACAGTACTACACATGGCCTCCATTCAAATTTAGAGACATATGTAAAACGTTTAAGACAATGAGCATTGTGACTTTAACCAGTACTCAGTATAATCTCTCTTGACCCTACTTACATTCCTAGATGATTTGGTAAGTCAATCAGGCAATAAATAAAGCTTTACATTCTGAAGCAGAAAACAAGCATTAAAAAAAAAGTTATTGTATGCACTGAGGTCTTCCCTCTCCTTTTTTTTTAGAATGGGCAAAGTAAATAAATGGAGGTGCAGCCTCACAATATGAAAAATATTTAGACTGAATATAAAACTAATGTGTAGATGACAGCAGCAAATAGGTTTGATTCTCCCTTTCCAAGGATGATAATTCACTACACACTCTTCTTGTTCTCCAATCAAGTCAGTAAGGTCCGTTAATTTGCAACAGAAAAGTGCACACTGTTCATTTGTGTTGGGTGAGTTAAAGAAAACAACACATCTTCTATGTCTCCTTTACCAGCTATCAAAGAACAACAACAGGCATCTGTGGACTATGGAAGCATGCCTTTCATGGTCACCTTGATAGTCAGGAGGAGGATACACGGTTCTCTGCTCTTGTATTCTGCTCTCTAAAGAGAAGAAAGAAAAACAGGGCGGGCCTGTGGCCTGTCAAATATTGGTTTGCTCCTGAAAAGTAAGATATAATGCTTCCCTGTTTTATAGAAACCTTTACAATCAAATAATTTAGGTATTAAATAATATATAACAAATATAAAATTTCAATCAGGCCAAGTAACTTCCATTCAGTAGGTAAGCATTTGATTACTTTGCATTTAGATGATAGAGTTTGAGTGGAGAAAGTAAAACTATCCATAACTTTTTTATTAGGAAAGATAAAATTCTTGGCAACAAGGACTACACATTGGTCAGTGTTTGTAATTCATAAAACTTACAAAATAAAGTGTTTAAATGAAAATGTCTTTGATCACATAATCCATCTGCAAATTCACTTTACAGTTAACTTTGTGGTATAGTATATGGGCAGATTAAAACAAAAAAAAAAGAGTTCTGTGTGTTTTATACCTAGATAGCATATATTGTTAGTAATTCTGGCAATAGGCTCTATACTGTTATTCTACAATGTAGAGTGATCTACAATGTGTTGCCAAATGGCTTATTTTAAGGGGTGGGCTCTGAAATGGTAAGTGGGCTGTGTCCTGACCCAAAGGCACATTTCCTCCATTTTCCAGACCTTGTCACCTCCTGGGTTTCCTCTGTAAAAGAGGCACAATGTCACCTATAAAAGTCTTGTACATAGTAAGGACTAAGTCAGGTTTTCCACCAGAGAACAATTATTTGTAAATGGCTCCTTGAAAAAAAAAAAGCATGCCTATATTGCTCATTACTCCTAGAAGTTTCAGTGAAGGGAAGTTTCCTAGCTAACGGCATCATTGACTAGTGAGGATGAAGGACAGTCTACTCTCTCACTGTATCTATTTATACAGTGCTTTGCTGAATATTCCCTTGCTGCCTTAGCCCCAGACTTTAATAAATCAGGGGGATTCTTGAGTTTAAATATTTAGGTAAAAATAAAACCATTTGTTAATTAAAATAAATAAGAGTTAAAAAGAGTACAATTTGTGATTTAAAAAAGCCTCTTTATGTTACTTTAATCTCCCATGATGGCTTTACATTACATTTTTTGATACCTCAGCTTTCATGTTTGATAATAATTGTTTCCAATAAAAATACCTGAACATTTCACTATCGTACATTATAGTTAAAGTAGTGGCCCAGTGCACAAAATTTGTGCACATTTAAAGGGAATTAATTAGAGGAAATATTTTGATATTGCTATTTGCCTTTTCTTTATAATAGAAGTGTCAGAGAGGAAAGGAAAGTAGTAAAATGTACATGAAAATCTTCTTTCTGTCAGAATCTGGGGTGCGCTGTAGGACCCAAGGTCAAGTCCTCACCCACCTATACGCGCCTCTAAATCACACAAGACCCAGACATGGCCGGCCCCATCCCCATTGAGGAAGATCTAGACCTGGCCAGTCCCATCCCAGTCAAGCCTTGCCAGGCAGGGAGGTGCAGCCTCATGTCTCTTAGCCCAATGCCAGGTGGGGGTTGTAGTCTCAGTTCCCCTGTCAAGCCCACCAGGTGGGGGTTACAGCCTCAGGTCTCCTGGCCTGGCGCCGGGCAGGGGGTGCAGCCTGAGGTCCCTAGGCCTGGCACCAAGGTGAGGAGCACAGCCTCAGGTCACCTGCCCCAGCCCGGCAGCACGCAACCTCAGGTCCCTGCTGATCATTCTTTACAGGTCCTTATGGGAACCTGCCCCTGCTGTGGGTGCAGCCATCTTGTGTTATGGGAACCCAGTCTCTGCTATGGGTGGAGCCAACTTGTATTACAGGAACCCAGCCTTTACTGTGCATGCCGCCATCTTGTGATGGTGTTATTGATGAGGGTCGATTTGCATATTACCTCTTTATTATATAGGAAAAATAAGTAGAGCATTTTTTAATTAAAAAAATTAAGTATTGCCAAAACCAGTTTGGCTCAGTGGATAGAGCGTCAGGCTGCAGACTGAGGGGTCCCAGGTTCAATTTCAGTCAGGGGCATGTATCCTGGTTACGGGCACATCCCCAGTGGGGGCATGCAGGAGATGGTCGATCGATGTCTCTCTCTCATCAATGTTTCTGACTCTCTATCCCTCTCCCTTCCTCTCTGTAAAAAAAATCAATAAAATATATTTAAAAAAATAAATTAAGTATTTTGTTCACTCCTTACAAGAGAGTTCAGCTGCTTCTTTTCTGATGCCTCATTTGTGCTAAATTTTAAGAATTAGTTTTCTTTATCTCTAACCTCTGAGTAGGTGAATGTTTCATAATTATGTATTTAAATATGTCCTTGACAATGTTGCTGGATCTTTCCATGTGGAGATACCTTATGTTGGCTATTTTTATTTATGTTATTTGTCTCTCATATTACCTAGAAAATGTGAAGCTTTATTGTGTTATAATTATAAAAACAGCAATTCACAAATAAGCAGCATTTGACTTGGGTCCCTTTCACACTGTCCCTGGAATTCATGGAGCAATGCTTCAAGATTCCATCCTGTTGAAATAATTCATATTTGGCTGATGTCAATAGCTGAGAATGGTACAACACCTATTCAAAAAGTCTGGTATTGCATTATCCTCGTGGAGTCGCTGAGCATGGTAGTATCATCAAAATACGGTCAGGCCCAGATAATTATGCAGTACACTTTGGAAGGATTCCTTTCTCCTTTCATCCTTGGTACATTCTTCAAGGAAACAATATATCCACACACCATATGGTATATAGAATCAGTCACAGCACCACACTGTCTCCCCTTTCAGATGCTCTTTCACAATATGACATGCTCAAATTCTTTTCTGATGAACACTATAACTCCTAATATAGATTTGCCAATATAATTTCTTCCCCTTTCACAGTAATCCCTGTCATTGCTATTAGCCTATTTTTATGTGTGAATAAAAGCTTGTGTTTCTCTCTGGAATGTAGCTTTTCTGTTACAGTGTATAAAAGTAAAATGTAAGCAAAAAATATGAAATAGCTCCAGATGTGGTAATTCAGTGACAAGAAGTTGGTTTATACTTTGGCAACGAGAAAATGCCCATCAAAGACTGAATTTTACTTTATTCCAGAAAAGTGGGATAGCAGAAACAATAGGGACAGTGCATTTCTTTCTCACCTTACTAGTATGATGCATTGCATAACACAGCAGAAAGTTACTTCTGGACTCAGAGCGTTAACACTCACTTTCCACAAATAAGTGACATCATGTGATATTTGTCTTTCTCAGTTTGGCTTATTTCACTTAGCATAATAAATTCCAGAGAACAAAATGAACTGACCAACAAGTTAAGACCCGAAGCACGAAGGCATGGAGCAGACTGACATACCTAGATGTGGGGTTGCGGAGGCAAGAAGAGACAAACCAAAGAACTTACATACCTATATACATAGCTCATGGAATGACCAATAGGGTAGTGAAGACCTGGAGGATGGGTAGGGACTGGGAGAAAGGGGGAAATAGGGGGGAAATGAGAGATATCTGTAAAATTATCAATAATAAAAATACATTAAATAAAAGAACATTCACTTTGTGAGACAGTGGTGAAACTATGTACAATAATGTATGCAAAATTCCCTGAGTACAGTGCCATGGCACAAAATTTGAGTGCAATACATTCAATAACTGTCTGTTCCAATGTCTTCTCCACCTCTTAATGGTTCCCTGAGATTTCCCAGAGAGATCAGATAGAAACTGTGACATTAAAAATGGACACTTACACATAACAGAAGTCTTTTATGCATTGCCTTGGCAGAGCTCATTTACTTGAAATATAAGTCTATCATGCATAGTTGGATTTGTGTATCACTCAACATGTTATGTCATTATTATATCATCCATTTTATCACAAAAGACTCAGAAGGCAGGCCCATGGCTCTTACCTTCTGTTTCCTTGCCCTATATCATATGTGTGATTATTTAATACAAGTTATATAATGAATTGCATGATCCTTTTTATGGTGATAAATGTCAAAACATGTAAAATAATATTATGAAAGAACACAATGTACTAAAGATATAATTATCTTGGCAAGTAATTAAAAGATAATTTGACTAGCAATGTAGTTTCATACTTTGGTAAGAAACACAGGAATAGGCTTAAAGTAATCTTCAGGTATATATGCAAAAATGTTTTATGGAAGATTTGCTATGACTTTTATGGATAAGCAATAAAATCAAATGTGAAATGTAAATTTATCAGATATTTCATATACTCATATCTCATTTCATATATTCATTTTATGCTTTGTAGTTGAATAAGAGGGAAAAGAAGAAAACTAAGATTTTTGAATATTAAGGTGGAAGACATTAGGCATATTAAATGCATAATATTAGTTCTTACAAGAGTACAGGTTTGAAACAATCCCTAGTGTTATCCTGGACAGCTATCTGTCCATCTCACCATTGATTCAGCTACATACTATCTACTGAGCACTCCTTCTGTGAGCTGGTACCAGGCCAGGTATTTCTCTACTTGATGCTATATTTCTTCCCAATCACTTCTCATTATAGACAGGGCGATGTTTAAGTTATTTAAGAATTTGTATGGCATAGGAACTAAGTACTCAGAAAATACATTCAAGTATTTTCTACATGTTAAGCTTGATACTAAGTGTTTATATACATTACTAGAGGCCCAGTGCACAAAGTTTGTGCACTGGAGGGAGGGGCCTCAGCCCAGCCTGCACCCTCTCTCAGTCCAGGACCCCTCACTCCTTACTGCCCACCTGCTAGCTACTCCTTACCTCTCTGTTTGCTGCTCCTTATCAATGCTACATATGTTGGAGAGGCTCCTGTCATCACTGCTGTGCTCATCAGCCATGAGTCCAGCTTATGGCTGAGCAGTGCTCCCCCTATGGAAGCACACTGACCACCAGAGGGCATCCCCTGCATTGAGCATCTGCCCCTGGTGGTCAGTGCATATCACACAGTTGTTCTGGTCGCTTAGGCTTTTATTATATAGATTGCCATTTAAGGTAAGTACTACTCATATTCTCATTTCATACATGAGGAAACTAAGATTTAGAGACATCACTTGCTTAAAGTCATATCATTGGCAGGTAAAAGGGTCAGAATTAGAATTAAGACTATGACCAGAGATCATGCTCCTAATAAACTTTGATCCCATGGAGGAAATGAGTATAGCTAAAATGCCTGGTGAATGTCATCATTTCTTCACATTTTTACCTAAACACTTGTTCACTAAATGTACCATATAATTATGCCTCTCTCATCTTTCCTTTTACCTTCTTCTCAATCATTAGAAAAAGTGATTGCAAAATATGTTTTCTGAATTTCTAAAAATTGCATCAGCTTAAGTGTTTAGAAAAAATGCCTTAATGACTATGAGCCTCCTATCCATAGCTATTGTTCCAAAATCATAAGTGTAAATTGTACCCAAGAAATAGATCCAGTTTATATTACTAAGGAAAAATGAACCATGGCTAGAAATTTAGGGCAAAAAAAAAAAAGGTCTATGTTCTTGTCTGGTTCAGCCTTATCATTTTACAGATGAGGATGAAGACTCAGCAGAGTTCTTGATTGTTGCCAGGTCTCACTGTTAGGTGAAGCTAAGAGTGGAATGCAGCCTTAGGGTTCTGTAGGTTTTCTTAGAGGTATATAAAATGGAATAACTGAGAGAAACCAAGATGGCGACATAGCTAAACACCTAAACTGCTGCCTTGCACAACAATACCAAAGCTACAACTAAAAGACAAAATGGACACCATCCAGAACCACAGGAAAGCTGGCTGAGTGTAAATTCTAGAATTAGAAGGAAAGAGAAAAGCACATGGAGACTCAGAGGAGCTGCAAAAGGCTAAGGTATGGAGATGCGGGCACAGAGAGGACAGGTGGCTGAAAGCATGGGAGGCTGAGTGCGCAGCAAGCTTTCTAAAATGGGAGGGAGACAGAAGGTCCAGATTGCGCTGAACTCTAATCCCAGGGGAGACTCTGGGAAACCAGACTCATTAAGGGGGAATCTAAACTGTCAGGAAAAGAGAAAGCACATGGAGATTCATGGGAACTGTGGAAGACAGAGGTTCAGATACTGGTGCACTCAGAGAGGACTGGCTGCTGAGTGCATGGGCGCTGAGTGTGTGGCTGGCTTTCTAAAGCAGGACTGACATGGAAGTTCCTGACAGTGCTGAACTCCAGTTCCAGACAATTTTCTGGGAACCCAGACTCATTCAAAGAGAAAGTGGATTGTCTGGCAGCAGGAAAAACTCAAGGGTGGCTTTCTCTCAGAAGTGTTTGCAGTGATTACCGATGGGCACTGAGACCCAGGGCCTCATAGGGCAGAGCTGACAGGAAGCCAAGGCTGTCTGCTCTGACCTGAGACTCCATCCCATCCAAGCTGAGCACAGAGGCTTTTGCAATTTTGTAAGTCTTGTCTCATGAGGGTGTCTCTAGAACAGAAGTTCTTCCAGCGTAGACACAGCTGATCCTCACAGCCAATCGGCCTGGAGGTCAATTTCTCCCAGTGATACCAACAATAATCGAGACTTAACTACAACAAGGATATGAAAAAGGACCAACTAGAAACTAAACATACACTGACTGAAATAAAAAATATTATACAGAGACCTAATAGCAGATTAAAGGAATGAAAGAATCAAGTCAAATATCTGAAATACAAAGAAGCAAAAAACACTCAACCAGAAAAGAAAAAAAAAAAGGAATCCAAAAATGTGAAGATAGTGTAAGGAGCCTCTGTGATAACCTCAATCGTACCAACATCCGTATTATGGGGGTGCCAGAAGAAGGGAGAGAGCAAGATACTCAAAACCTATTTGAAGAAATAATGACTGAAAAATTCCCCAACCTGGTGAAAGAAATAGACTTACAAGTCTAGGAAGCACTCAGAACCCCAAACAAAAGGAATCCAAAGATGAATACACCAAGACACACCATAATTAAAATACCAAGAGCAAAAGACAAAGAGAGAATATTAAAAGCAGCAAGAGAAAAACAGTTCATTACCTACAAGGGAGCACCCATATGATTGTCAGATGATTTCTCAACAGAAACTATGCAGGCCAGATGGGAGTGGCAAGAAATATTCAAAGTGATGAATAGCAAGAACTTATAACCAAGATTACTCTACCCAGTAAAGCTATCATTCAGAATGAAGGGCAGATAAAGAGCTTCACAGTTAAGGAAAAGCTAAAGAAGTTCATCGCCACTAAACCAGTATTATATGAAATACTAAAAGGTATTTTTTAAGAAGAGGAAGAAGAAAAAAAGCAAAGATAAAAATTATGAACAACAAATACATATCTATCAACAAGTGAATCTAAAAATCAAGAGAATAAAAAATCTGATGAACAGAATAAACTGTGAATATAATAGAATCAGGAGCATAGAAAGGGAGTCGACTGACAACTCAAGGGTGGGAAGGGTTGTGGGAGTGTGAGAAGAAACTAGACAAAAATCGTTCACCTATGGATGAGGACAGTGTGGGGGAAGTAAGGGCAGAAGGTTGGGTAGGAACCAGGTGGAAGGGAGCCATGGGGGGGGCGTGGGGAGGGAAGAGGAACAATTGCAATAATATGAATAATGAAGATTTGTTAAATAAAAAAAATAGAATAACAAATTGGTAATCAAGAGTCCCCTCTGTCCACGTTTTGCTATTAAATGACTTCACTCTCTTCAGGCAGTCATTTATGCTAGCTGGGTCTCAATTTCCTAGTGTAAAAAGAAAGTTTTATTATTTTTTTTTGTTTCTTTATTTCTTTTAATCCTCACCAGAGAAGACACTTTTTTGAGAGAGAGAGAGACAGAGAGACAGAGAGACAGAGAGAGAAGGAGACACAGAGAGAAAGCACTATTGGTTGCCTCCTCAACAGTTCTGGTGCACGGAATGATGCTCCAACCAACTGAGCAACCCAGCAAGGGCTTTTTTTATTTCTTAGTTTGCTTCTACTTCTAACACTTTATTATCTTGAGTTTAGCTATATCACTATCCATTTGGTTATGTCAAATGTGTAAGACTACTACCATTCCAATTCAGAATGCAAGTAATGCCCTCATTTGCTCTTCTGATATCAATAGTTTTTATACTAAGATCAAAGTTTTACTCTGGATTTGGTTATCCTTGAAACCTTTATAGAAATGTACTAGGGAAGTGGTAGGCAAACTGTGGCTCATGAGCCACATGCGGCTCACAAGTCTCGGTTTGTCGCTCTGTTGACTAATGAGTTTGCCAACCACTGACCTAGATTCTCTATTCCAATAATTACAGGCTGTTGTTGTTCCTTGTGATTAAGCCCCTTTCCCAGTGGTCGGCAAACTCATTATTCAACAGAATGGCATACCTCGGCTCATGAGCCGCAGTTTGCTGACCTAGGTACGAGGGTATTTAAAAAATTCTTCTCTGTATAGGGATTAAATATATTAACAATAATGATGCAACACATATTTGATATGTTACAGTCATATTGAGGCAGGATAGTAAGAAGCTAGTAAATTGCTTTGCAAGTGGAATGGGGAAACTGAGACAGACAGCTGATTCACACTGGCATCATCCAACGCTCTAACTCATCTACATCCTTCTCCCTTACGGGACCATTCCCTTAAGCATTAAGCCATCAGAACCATGAAGATACTCAAAATCTATTTGAAGAAATAAATATTATATATTGCATGACTAAAATAGGGGATTATTGGTCATTGCTTCTGGTCCTGATGCCAACCATGGAGTTGCTTCATCTGTTTTGGCTGATTTTCTAGGCATGAAGCTGTAGGTAATTAACTGTTTTTCTCTTGCTGCTTGGTAAAAAAAAATGTTATATATTGCATGACTAAATACATAAAGGTTCTGATCAGCCTCAGGTCTGTTGACCACAGAGACAGAAATAATTTTTAGACCACAGTTGTGTTTCAGCTTCATGCCCAGAAAATCAGCAAAAACAGATGAAGCAACTCCATCAGTTGGCATCAGGACCAAATGCAATGACCAATGATCCCCTATTCTAGTGCCTCTACCTTGACCCTATATGCTCAATTTGTTGAATCAGCATATTAAAGGACACACCAAGAAAGCTGATGAATATTCTATTAAGATACTTCCCTGAGATCTCCCCAAAAAAGATAAGAACCCATAAGACAAAGGATATTCTCTTCCTAGAATACACCAGTGCCTTCTTTCTTCAGGCTTGTATCTTCACTTTCTTTCTTCCCAGGGTTACTGCATTGGTCATGTTTGTGACCACAAGATTTGTAGCCAGGGGAGCAGAGAGCAATAGCACCTTATTCTAGGCTAACCCCCTGAACCTGTCTCCAAGTGCCCTTCTTTTGCCTCTGCAACCTGTTTCCTGAGTCCACACAGCCCAGCTGGCTCACTTCTTCTGCCTCTGTAACTGTCCTTCTAAAAGGGCAAGGCAGCTCTCTGAGCAGTCCCCTGGAATCTTCTCTTTGAGTGTAGTTTTACTTTGCATGCTAAATAAACTTTCTCTTGTGCTAGAGTTCTTGGCTCTGAATTCTTTCTTTGCTGAACTCAAGAACTGAGAGTAGACATTGCTGGTAATAATATAATCAGGGATAAATGTTTTACAACACACTTAAGTACTAGAAACTTGATTAAGACTGCTATTATGGAGTAAGAAATGAGAGACAAAGGTAGCCAATGCAGAAACTCAAGGACTTGAAGCACATTAAAAAATGTTATATATATATATATATATATATATATAAAGATAAAATAAAAAATGTTATATATTGCATGACTAAATACATAAAGAGAAAATCTTGCTGGAAAACCCATGTAATTTTAATGTTCTTAGTCATTTCAACTGATTTTCAGGAAAATATTTCAGTAAACGCATGCTAGTGTCCTTGTAGTGGCCAGAATGAAGAACCTAAAAAGACATTCCAAAATCCACTAAATTGCAATCTCAGTTTGAAGAAAATTTTTATTACAATTGGACTATTGATTTTATATTGTTCTTAATGAGGAAATAATGTTAATGATAATAATAACAAACACCTATGGGACAAGCACTGTTTTAATATATTCATATATACACGGATTTAATTTTATGTTGTTAATTTATTTTACTATTCACCTGTTTTATGATAGGGTAACTGAGTAGTTTATAAAAATTTTACAAAGGTATTTTATAAAACTTGTTTATATTCTAAATAAGTAGTCTTGTTTATTTTTTATCAAAACTGATGTATACAAGGTTATATATTTCTGGGTTTCCTACAATTTTATATGAAAACATTTTTGTTTAAAATATTGTGCTTGCTACATATCCTAGAATCTAGATTATGCTTGTTACTATCCTAAAATCTGTGTCAGAACTGAAGGGGAGATTGCTCATCATGCAATAAAGGAACCATCAGTACTAACAAAAGGAGAGCATTTTACTGCTGAGACAATGCAGGGTGGAAGATGTGAAAAGACTTTCAAGATCATCTAATTAGCTAGGGGTAAAGTTTGATCTACCTCTCTTTGCTTCCAACACTGACAATTTTCCACAACAAACAAAATCCATGTAGCTATAAGCTCTCAGCAGTAACTAGCAATGAAGATATGGCTCTAAAGAAGAGCCTCCTTGCAATAAGTCTTTAAAACCACAGGACATGACAGATGCTCCACTGTCTAATTAAAATATTGGAATAAAGAGTAATTTTAAATAAAATAGCAAAACTATAAAGCCAGGATCCATCTCTGGAAACCTGAGAATACTTCTCCAGTGTCCTTTCCAGGCTGTTCCCAGACCCTCACAGGGAAGGCAAAACACCACTTCTCATATATCTGCCTTAGTCTGCTCCAAGTCACCCCTAACCTTGAGTGGGGCCACTGTTAACCCATATGGTGCCTTTGTAAGAATTTAGAAAAAGGGTGCCCCCTCTGGATGGCTAATTATAAAAAGGCACCTCATCGGGATGATTATTATCCTATCAGGCACAAGATGACTTTATGCTAAGAAAAAATTACCTCTTTTCCTGGAGGTAGAGGCCCCCAAAGCACACTGCTTTAGAGAGCCAACTAGTGGTTGATATCCATCCCTTCCTGCTTTCTTGGCACTTTATGTGGAGATCTTGCTTTTGGATCTACTATCTGTCTTGAATTCCCCTGGAGATTAGAATGAAATGTAGTTGTAGAGTCGCCTAGTAGTGCTTATTAATACATTGCTTTCTCTATAGTCTCACCTTAATTTTTCTCTGCTTTGTTCAAAGGCAGTATCTCTACCAATGCTATCTATCTTATCTCCTCCCAACTCAATCTAACAGTATATTTTGGCTTATTTATCTTCACCTTTTTCTGTATCCTGACTTCTTTCTCATTTATAATTATTCTGACTAGCTGTTCACCAAAACTCTTTCCTTCTCCTCCTGGGCTCACACATAAACCACATTTCCCAGCCTCTCTTACTTTCAGATGTGCTTTATAACCAAGATCGTCAATTGGGCAAGTGGATAAAAACAAACGATGTATGAATCTAGCCTTCAAAACATTCTGGGCAAAATCCTCCATGTTCTCCATCATTTTTCAAGTGCAGAAGATTTAGTAGAGGTCTGTGGACCATGGGGTTTGAAAGATCATTAGAGCAAAGGAACCTAGGTACCTGAACAACTATAGAGCTGACTACCCATCCCAACTCTCACTGGACTCCAACAGAAGTGAGAGAGTTTTGGTGCTAAGTGACTGAGATTTGGCAGTGGTTTGTTATGATAGGCGGCCAAAGCCCACTGCAAAATGCACACTTTCCAACATTTGCTAAGCTTTAGAGAGGAGTTAGAAAACCATGAGAGGCAGCTATTCATTATGTGGGGCAGGAAATTCAATGCCATCATGCCATCTCACTCTATTTCCAAAGCCATCAATCCTTCAGGATAATGAAGAGTAGTTCCAGCTTATCAAAATGTGGGAGACCATCATGCAATGTCTACCCTTCCATGTTGCTATCACAAAATTTATTCAACTTTCTGGGTATGAGATACCTTTCCTATTATTAAAAATAACACATGGAACTTGTTTTCTGTTCTTAGTAATACTTCCACAGGATATTGTTGAGAGAAAAAATGTTTCCAGAGACTTACTGCAATCATGTATGTATGCTTCAACTCTATGACGTTCCCCAAATACTGAGACTTGTACCCAAAGGATAATAAATGTAGTGTTTTGATTTTTTTGAAAATGTATGCACTACACAAAATTACCTCATTATGTGAGATTAACTTGCATATTCCATCTGTTTTCTTCCACTCCCTGAGTAGACAGTAATGTAAAAAGATGGGAAGAATTGTTGCTTTTTAGATTTAAACCACCTGTTATGATTAATTTTAAATTGGTAGTAAGATAAGTAGGTTCACAACAAAATAGAAAATGGAAGGAAATGCTACTGTAGATAATCAAGGACTAGAGTTGAAAATTGAGACCTGAAAAAGAAAAATATTAAAAGTATGAAGAATATATCCAATTTCAAGGTAGGTGTGTTACAGCTATTCATCAGATCAAAGATTAAGAATATAGAAGAGTATTTTTGACGTATCTTTTCCCTTGGAACTACTTCTGTGTTAGCATAACCTTATACAAACTTTAAAAGGGACATATAAATTATGAGTTTTTAATGGCAATAATATTGAGGCTAAAATTAGGTTGGGAGATGGCAACAAGTTTCTGGAAGGTATTCAAGTCATACAGATTCATATTCTGACTACATAAAATACTAACTGGCACTTAGGTCAACTGTGAGGTCTAGGAAACCATTTGGATCCCTCCACATCCCAGAC
>PVJN01005769.1:27500-80512 GCA_004026805.1 Lasiurus borealis
AGTAGAGACCCAAGAGTTCTCTCTCCTTCTTCCTCAGGATTTTGGCAAAGATTTTAATGTGCAGATGCACCAAACAGGCCATATGGGAAATAAAATGACCTCTGAAAGATTTGGTGACACATGTGGCTGCTCCCCATGTAGATTACATTAGTAGTAGCAGCAACCACAACAGCAAGATGGCATCTGAGGTAGGGAAACTGTATGGCAGTGAGAAGACCAAGGATGTGCTGCAGAGTTGACACTGAGCCAGCATAGCTAAGAGCTCAGGTTGATCTAGTGAGAGATCATTTTCAGCAACCTGTGTGCCCAGCTCATGAAGGCTGACTAGCAGAATCCAGGATACAATGCTGAATGCTGGGGAATGGCCTGAGGCCAAGGTGAGGTGAATTAATGAAAAGAATGTGAGGATACATTTTGACCTTGAAAAGGCTTGGCTCAATGCAGAAACACTGCTGAAATGACAGTTGTTTTCTGGTGTTAGAATGCTTCTTCATACAACTCCAGGGCGGTGTTGTTGGCAGATGCTTGATTGCACCACAGGGAACAATGTGAGTGGGAGGAAAAGTTCAAGGTCCAGAAAAACTTGTAGAGGTAATGTGGAGAGCAGTGTTCTATATTAGGCAGGAACCTAACAATGTAAATTAGTTGTGATTTGTATGCCAGAATTATATGAGAGCTGCTTCAGACTTCTTTTCAATCTTTTCGGAAAGACTACCTTTAACTCAAAGAGTCTGTCCTTTGTCCCTGGCTACTGAGAGGTAATCTCTAGGTCCCTGGATTGTGCAGCCTGATTAGGAGTATCTCTGTTGGTCTGAGGTCTTTGGTTATCAGGCATTCTACCAAGGTGATATATGAAGGGAGTTTAGAAATCACCATAGCAGTTTTGACTTCTGGAGGAACTAGAAACTAAAGGTATTACCCTTGATTTCCAGGAGGAATTGAAGACTAAAGGTCAGCTAAGTGGGCAGTATATGATTGAACTTCAGTAAAAACTCTGGGCACCAAAGGCTAAGGTGAACTTATTTGATTGGCAATACTATTTGAGTCATTGAGTCTAAATGTTGAGTCTTGAATTGCAGCCTGGAGGAGGTGATACTGATAACCTGAACGGCTAGCCTAGGTTTTTCCTCATAGGGTCAAGAATGCGCACCATGAACCACAAGATTTAAACAAAAACATAGAAAAATTATTGCAAGCAGATTCAGGCTCCCTACATGGGGAGGAGGCCCAAATAATGGGTTTCCAGTAAAGCTAGTCAGTCTAGGGGTATATATGTGCTATAAGCCTGCTCTCTCTATACCCACTTCACCACCTGATTGATTTCCTCATTGTCTTACCCAGGAAGGGAATTGAACTTTCCCTGTTTCTATGTGTCTGTTCACCCTGTTGCAGGCCATCTCTTGGTTTCACATGCTTCCTGCTCTGAGTCCAAAAACATTATATGATTTCAGCATGGTTGGTTCCTGTGATTAGACTTGCTCAAACTGCCATGTCTGCCCTTGCCTATGTTCCAAGTGCCTTTGTTTCTCACTGGACCCCTGCCCTATCTGCCTGCATGTCAAGCTAATACCTCTCAATACCACCCAGTACTCCAGGGAAGAAACGAGTGGAAATCCTATGTTTGTCCCATCCCTGACTTCATTATATATCTCTTCCTTTAGCAGGTTCTAATTTCTACTCTTTACTATAATACAACTATAATTTTAAGTACATATTTTGAGTTCTGTCATTCTAGTGAATTCTTGAACCTGAGGGAGTTCATGGGGATTCCAAATTTGTAGCCAGCTGGTCTGAAGTTAGGATGGCCCAGAAGATCTCCCAATTTGTAGCTGGTGTCTAATGTGAGAGCAGTTTTGTGGAGGACTATTCCCTCAGATGGTAGACTTGACTGTCTGGAGACTTCTGTCCTTAAACCTAAATTTAACTCCAACAACCCCTTATATAAAATCTTCTTCTTTAGGGTCTATTGGATCCTTGTGGTTGACACTGTTAGTAGGCCATTCAAAATCCATTGTCTTTTTCTTGGCACTTTTAAAGACAGTCAATATACTTATCTGGGCCAAGTATTGAATTAAATTTGGTCAAAGTTAATCATGGCAATTCTGTTTTTTGTTTTTCTTTTAATCTAAGAGTCCCCATGTTCTGGCTATTGACCACTAATGACAGATTTGCCTTCCTGACAAGAGAGTGCATGTAGCTTTTCTCCTTTGCTGTTGTGACTGCCCTAAGTGTGACATATGCCTGCAGGACTGGACTGACCCTGGGGCACTCATGATATTTTTGAGTCTCTATAGTAGCCTTGGGATAAGTATCTAAGAACTTCTTGTTAAATATGAAAAATAAGTTTGTATTTTGTTTGCAGCCAGTATATATCTGGTTCTCAGTTATTTATAGCCAAATGCAATTTATAATAGATACTAATCCTCATAGAAAAGACAAAGAGGTGAAGCACCATGTTCAAAGTCAAAGGTTGCATCAAGATTGTGCCCTATTCTCCTGACTCCCATCCTAACAGCTTTCCTAATACTCTTTTTTTTCTTTTGTCCTTTATCTTATTAATAATAATGAACTTCAAATTCTACATACTATTCTGTATAGTAAATAATCTTCCAGGAACAGAAACTTATTTAAAGTTACTAGTATATACGACTCAATGTTTCATTAACAGACCCTCAAGACAATACTTTACATTGAATGATCAATTTTCTTTTTTCATAATTTTAATTTTTTTTAGTACATGTTTTTTTCTTGACTTTTACCGACTCTCTTCCCATCAAATACTTAATGTGTTTATATGTGGTATGTAATCATGTCATATCCATTCATATTAAAATCATTTTATCTCATCCATCAAAGCATTAAAACTTTTCAAGAACTTCAAAAGGTTTAATAATCTGATCTCAGCTACATAAAAACATTTATTTAGTCCTTGTTCAAAATGAATTTATTTGTTTATATTACATTCACCAAATTTCTAAGTAATTACTGAATAGCATTCCCTGGCCATGCTTTGTTTATATACAAAAACAAGCACCCCTGTTCTAGAGGATAAATCCTGTAAATTAAAATTTCTCCCTGTTATTGACTCAGGTGAAAGTATAATTAGTATATGTTTCCTTTAAAATGCTTGAACTAAGTAACAACTGATCCATCACTTTTCAGTCTCTCTAATCTACTCATTTGAATGTTTATTTAGGAAACTTCCTGTAACACTATTTATAGCTATGTTTTCACACTGAGAATTTAAGCTCATATGTCAAAATGTTCCAATTTGCAATATTAAAAAAAAAGTATAGTGTAAAAATAAGAGACAGTATGCATGAACTGAATGTCAATGTCACTCATCTACCTGACTTGCTTTTGTCTTAAAAAAGAAAAAGCCTTAATACCAAATCACACAGGGATTTCTAGAATATTGCAGTACTGAAAAGATTCTGCCTATTCTATGTAACCTATGCATTTCAGAAACAAGAAAAGCAGAATTTCACTTATTGATTTTCCATCAACATCCTGGCCACATCTTTAAGAATGAAGTACACTTATACAAGTAGACCTGTGATTACTAGTCTTTCCAAATACTCCTCCATTCCTTTGTAAAAGCATTTTGCTGAATTTCTATCTCATTCTATTGGCATAAAAACAAGTAAAGACTTCCAAATCACTCAACATAGTTTCATCCATAAAGGAAGAAACTGTGCCAGTACTTTTTTCTCCTTCCAAATATGGAGATTTTCAGGTGTATAAGATTAGAGAATTTGCCCAAATTTAATAAAATATGCATACAGTATAAGATTCCCCATCATAGAGAGTTATAAGTTTTGTAAGATACTTCACAGTAGAAGCACTTCTTAAGCCTTATTTTAAATCTTGAAACTTATCTTAGAAAAAAATAAAAAATATAACGAGTGAAACTGTTGAAAACACAAAGAGAATTAGATAAATTGTAAAAGGGCAGGTCCTTTTCTTTCTCTTTTATCAGAACAGGCATAAAAATCATCTTACATCATTTATATAAGAAAACTAGTGAAACATGTTCGTCTTATATATTAAAGGGGTATAGAGAAAAATGTAAAAGAGATTCAATAAAAGTAGGAGAAAACAGTTAATAGTTTGAATTTATTTAGACATTCAGAAAATTAGTGGAAAACAGCTAGTAGTTTAGATTTCTTTAAACACTGGTTCAGAAAATAATTATTCAAAAACATTTAATGCCCATTCAAAATAACCCTCTAAGTTCATTCAGTATTAACATTGCCATAAAAATTAAAAAAAAAAATTTTTTTAAGTGGAGCTCAAGGGGTTCCTTCTAGGATCTGAGTCAGCAAACAGCAGATTCAGAACCAAAAGCCTTGTGTTAAGACCTCTGAACTCAATTTCATTTCCACTAAATGATTTCCCCTTAAAGGGAATTCATCTATTAAAGAGATTAAGTACTATGGAAATTCACAGCATTGGTTAATTAGAAATAATGAGTTAAATAATTACTCAACCTCATGTAGCCATGAGTAGGAGTTTGCTGAGCTGGGAGATATTCATGGAGGTGATATATAAAAGGCTAATATGCTAAGTGTTCCTCTGAGCCTATGACCAGTCGCTATGATGTGCACTGACCACCAGGAGACAGACACTCAATAAAGGAGCTCCGGTGATGTGCACTGGCCATTTACATAGAAACAGCACCACAGACTTGGCACTGACAAAGCAATAGTCAGCTTCTTCCAACTAGGATACGAGCCCCACCACCACCCGAGAACAACAGCCCACCAAATAGCAGCCTATGCTGTTGAGACCCTATGGTGCAAAATGCGGCCCACAGCCGAGCTCAGCCCAGCCCAAAACAGTTGCTGTGGGCACCAGGTAATGACATCACATTAGCAGCTCTAGCTTCTTCTTCCTAACAACTAGCCTCTTTGGAATTTCTTCAGCCAAGAAACATGACTTCCTTTATAGCCAGGTGGAAACATTTCACACTTTAACCAAATGCCTGTGAAGCATTTTCCCATGCCTCATCTCATTTGATCCTCACAGAAATCCTGGAGTAAGTAGATAGGAGACTATTTTCTTTCCATTAGCCAGAAAACAGAGGTTTAGAAAGTTTAGAAACTTGACCTTACTGAAAAGAAGTAAGAAATGGTGGACCTTGAAAATGATTTCAGATTTTCTCACTGCACAGAATATAGTTAAATACTGCTGCAGTTTAATATTTTACCCTTTGTTCTCCCTGAATGATCTATAATAAAAGTCTGATTCATGTTGATATTTACAATTAGCTGAAAGAAAAGTTGGGGTATTTTACTGGGCTGGAAAATGTTTAGCTAAATTAGAAAGCAGGTTTAATTAAGCAAGTTTATCCTCTATATATAAAAGACTCATGCATGCAAGATACATATAAAACTTTCTGGTGCTAATCGCATGTGTGTGTGTTTTGATCTGTCATGGTCAATCGTGAATTTGGTCGACACTTCTATTATAGAGAAAGGGCGAATAGTGATACTAAAATATTTCTTTTAATTAATTTCTTTTCAATGTGCACAAATCTATATATAGGGCCACTAGTCATTACATAAAAACCTAACAGGCCCTCAATAACAATTCTCCTGGACTGCTGCAATGACTGTAGAAAAATCTTACCATGGGGACTAAAAGGAAGTAGACAATTGAGAAGATTTATAAATATAATCAGGCTTTTTCAAAAGTCAAAACTGAAATATCCAGATTGCTCTGGAAATACTTGCATTACTTTACATCTTAACGAACCTCACTGTGTGTAGATAATTTAAATCATGAAAGACTATAAATACCTACAAGAAAGAGATGAAAAGAGAAAAAGACGATCCATAAAACCTTTACAATTAAACTACAAAGGATTTTTAATTGTCATTTGATATTGTTTATATATAAGGTGGTTGCTGCAATACTTAGATATAAGAAGGAAAGAAAAATGAAGGAAACAGTATAAGAGCAACATCTGGAATCAAAATGAGTCAGAAAAGCTAAAACTGACAGTCTGTCCTCTTGATCATATAATCAGAGGAAAATCAGAAAGGGGGGTCAATGGGGAAAAAAAAGCATATATATAATAATGTCAATAATAAAGCTTAACAAAAAAAGGGGGGGAGGATACAGTGGTACCTCGAGATACGAGTTTAATTCGTTCCGTAACTTTGAGGCGTGGGAAACTATGAGATGCTTGAGTCTCGGTAAACTGGTGGGTCGTGTGCAGCTGGGCAATCCACGCAATTACTCCTATCTCAAATGTTGCTTGTATTTTAAAGCAAAAATCACTCTCTCGACGGCTCGTACCTCAAAAATCTCGTATGTTAGGGCACTTATATCTCAAGGTACCACTGTACTCCTTTTTTACTTCAAAGGGAGGAGAGAAGGGTAAGAATGCAAAAGGAGTAGTGGGTTTGAAAACTAAGGCCTCAGAACTTATTCTTCAGTAAATAAAAGATCAAGTAAGAGCAAGCCATTAATTATAAAAATGCTACTGCTTGGCAAGAACAAATACTTCTGTTTTAAAGTAATTTCAAAATTTCACCCAAACAAAGCATGACTAATGCTTTCATTCTGCATTGTTTTAATGATTGATTTATATATGCCAAGATAGAAAAGTGATCATTTCAATGACTTTATATGAATATCAATTGTTGCCATTTGGTTGGTAGCCTTGTTTAAATGAGGTCACTTCATATTCCCTCTTTCTTAAGGTTTGATAGAGAACATAATTTAATTCTTCAGAATTAGATTTAATTAGGAATTAGATAAAATCTAACAGTAGATTTAATGATACCTTAGATATATGTGAGATGAAACACATTTGCTCATCAAAGAGAGCCAATGGTATAAAGGACAAGAAAACAACCACAAAAAAACAGATAAGTTAGTTTAACACCAATTGGCATCTCTAAGATGTAACAGAATTAAACATCTGATTTTCTGGCATAATTTGGATTAAAAGGGCATTATCCATAGTTTCAACACTTAAAAGAAAACCAATGTTCATTTAGGCCTACTATTAGGAAAAGTACACAGGCACCAGATAAGTAGCCTAGAGCAGCACCTCTCAAACATTTATGTGCATATGAATTGCCTGGAGATTTTGTTACCATGTGGATTCTGATTTCATTAGGTCTGGGTTGGGGCTTGAGATTTTTGTCCCCAACAAGCTTTCAGTAAAGAAGGATGCTGCTGGTCTAGAAACCATTATGAATAGCAGGGCTTTGTTATATGGTGTAGAAACAAGTTCAGGTACTTTATGGTCCATTGGTTGAATTAGCTAACCCAGAATAGAGAAAATGTGGGCAATTTCTAGCCTAAATGGTTCCCTTTCTTACAGACTTCACCCAAGGGTGATTGAACCACCCGGAGGAGAGACACACAAAGAGTTAGCAGGATTATTCTGGAAACAGAAAAGCTAACTAGTATTCTATAAACCCAAGACTGGGAAATGATTGTGTTATAATTCTGTTAGACTAATTTGTTTTAATAAATTCTACATGTTCCCAATACATAAAATCTGAGTCATATTCAATATGCCCTTTCTACTTAAGGAATAGAGTTGTTTTTTTAACAGCTGGAGAAAGAGCAATCCATTATTGATTTGATTATTAGCCAAAGTTTAGAACACAGAAAAGAAGTAAGGCTTTCCAAAAAGCTGTTTGAATTAAATTAAATTTAAAATTATAAGTGATGATTTTCTATTTTCATTAATATTTGTATAAACAAAATTTTTATTATCTTTGCTTCAGCTTACCTTCTGTCTATCTCAAAATTAAAGCTGGAAAATTAGAATAAAGGCTGTTGTTGAATAAGAGATATATGAGAAGAGGATGAGTATAACTATACAAGTGATCTCACTATAACTCAATTTCCACATGTGTATATGACCTACAGTTTATGCTGTAAGGTCAAGGAATAATCAGCCCTATCCTGACTTTAAATAAAATACATCAGTGCCATAAATCTTATCTGGTTGTGGTTCAAAATGCATCACTTTGTTTGAAGAGGGCAACCTGTCTTCACAAAGTAATGCATTGTTCTGCTTTATTTGGGATAATGAATAATTTTTGTCTAACCTTTACTTAAAGTATATACCTGTACCATTCTTGTAAATTATAAATATTTGCTGTTTTTTTTCTTTTTGCCCTTGGAGGTCTCATTTGTCTGCTTTGCCTTTTTTGGTTGTTTGTTATTGTTGTTTTTAATCGATAAAGCTAACTCTGGTATAGTCTAAAATTTTATTTTATGTTATGTTTCTCAAACTGGATGTTTTTAGCAAAGAAGTTTTATTTCAAGAGCATGTCTTACACTATAAAAATAACATGTTATAATTTATCACATTATCAACACTGTGCTTCAAATGAGATGGTGCAAGCTAGAAGTCAAATGTTTACTATGTGCTAGGTACTTAGCAATGACATGGCTTCTATGTCAATTAGTTTGTGCATTGTTTTAATTTTCTATTTTATAGGTATACCCTGAGAAAACTAAAAATTGTCCAGGGTCACATGGCTAGTAACTGGCAGACCTAAGATTTGGATTCAGGTCTGTCTCTCAGCTGGATTTCTATAAGTTCATTTAACCTGAAATCTAATGAGAAGGTCTTTAAACACATTTTTATTTTTATTTTATTTTATTTATTTTTTTGCTTAGACTTTTAGTACCCTTTTTTATTAATAGAAAAAGGAATTAGTATATTCTCCTTAAGCTCTTTTTGAAAATTCTAATCATGTTTACATTATTGGGAAAAGAACAGAGGCTCACAATTCACATGAGCTTAAGGAGATTAGCCCATTTTCATTATTCTTTTTGGAATGCTTTCACTTGTCATTAATTTTAGCAAAGTGTTTTTAACAATTAACAAAAAGCCACTATATTAATTTTTTACCATTTTTTACATGAACTATAATAAACTAAGTATAATTAGATTTGTTAGCTTTGGATTCTCTTTATCAGTATTAAGGCAATAATTTGGAGTACAAGAAATAATTGTCACATAGATTTAGAGATGCAATTAGGCCTGATGGATACATTAGATTTTTTTCACACTCTTTAGTCTAAAATGAGCTGTATTATCTATTTGTGCTCTAGAAACAGGTGTAGATTTTTCTGGAAAGCCAAGAAGCCTCAGTTAAGGATTTTTCAGAAATTCCTATTAAAAATATTTTTAGTTTCATATTTAATTCAGCCAATTCTATGCCTTACAAAATGTTATAAAATACTACTATGTTAAACAAGAATGGACTGAAGTTTTAATCTTTAAACACTTTTCATGTTGGTGAGCAAAGTGGACCTAGTTTAGAGAATGGCCAGAGCTGTCTTCTGTGAACAGAGTGAGACCGCTGTTCCTCCCTAGACTCCTAAAGGGACTGTGCTCACTAATGTGTACAAGTCTCAAGCTGCCAACTCTGGTAGAGAGCAGCACAGGAGTGCGACAATGACACACAATGGCACACTTCATGTGTTCTCACCAATAGTGCAGGTTGTATACTCTACTCTTCACAAGAGTTTACAAACAGATATGTGCTTTAAAAACAGATCTATACACTAATATACAAAACATCTACACTAATAAAAGAGAAACATGCAAATTAATCCTCACTCCGCTATGCTCACCAGCCAATCAGGATGGAATATGCAAATTAGAAGGAGAAACATGGCAGTTACCCAGTTGCTCCAGGTGAGGAGTGGCTGAGCAGGGCAGGACGCCTACTATGAGAGGGAGGGCAGGGGGCAAAGGGATCTACAGGAGCGGCACTCTGGCCACAGGGAAGACAAGGACTGCAGACTCCGGAGTCTGAAGCAAAGACAAAGACAGCAGACTTTGGCTGGAGTCTGCAGCAAAGAAGAAGGCAGACTCCGGCCGAAGCAAAGTCCTGGGTCACAGGTGTTGGAGAAAAACCAGTGCTGGAAGCCAAGGGGAGGAATGGGCCTCTAGTATATATCCTAACTAATAAAAGCATAATATGCAAATTGACCATACCTCTGCTACATTCACAAGCCACACCTGCAAGCCACACTCACCAGCCAAACAGAGCAAGTATGAAAATTAACCCAACCAAGATGGCTACAGCCACAGAGAGCCCAGGAGAGAGGCCTGGGTTGCCCCAGGCAATGGAAGAAGCCAAGCTTTCCATAAAGCCTGGCAGTTGGAGGTTAAGGCAACAAAATTTCAATGGCTTTGCAAGCAGAAGGCTTAGCTCTGCTCCAGACTACAAAGTTTCAACTGTAGAAGATAAATAAATCCCAGACACCAGGACCTCTGCTTGGGTTGCTGGGGGGATGTGGCTGACCTGCAAACCACCACGGGCCGCTAACCCAGGCCACTCCATGCCCTAACGAAACACCCACCCTGATACAGGACACCCTTCAGGGCAAACAGCTGGCCCCCACCCATTCACCAGGCCTCTATCCTATCTAATAAAAGAGTAATATGCAGATTGACCATCACTCCAACACACAAGATGACTGCCCCCATGTGGGTATAAGATCCTGCCCCCATGTGGACACAAGATGGCAGCAGGGGAGGGCAGTTGGCAGGGACCTTACTACAAGGGAGGGCAGTTGGGGGTTATCAAGCCTGCAGGGGAGGCAGTTAGGGGTGACCAGGCTGGCAGATGACAGAAATTGGGGGTGAGACTGGGCCTGTAGGGAAGGGCAGTTAGGGTGACCAGACCCACAGGGGAGGGCAGTTAGGGGCAAACAGGCTGGCAGGGGAGCAGTTAGGCATCAATCAGGCTGGCAAGGGAATGGTTAGGGGGTGATCAGGCTGGCAGGCAGAAGTGGTTAGGGGCAATCAGGAAGGCAGGCAGGTGAGCAGTTGGAAGCCAGCAGTCCTGGGTTGTAAGAGAGATGTCTGACGCCCATTTAGGTTCCCCCCCTTGCACGAATTTCATGCACCGGGCCTCTAGTATATATATGTATATATACTCATACATATAAACACACTTTAAACACATACATACATATAAGTGCATACATACATGAATAGATGTGTATGGTTTACTCAACTACACCAAGTTTTTTTATTTACAAGTTTTAAAAGTTTTTGTTTGTTAGTTCTCTAGCATCCAGATAAAATGAAAACTAGAGTACATCTGAGTTAAAACAATAGGGATGAGAGGAAGCATTCACAAAGACAAGAAGCTGGGAGCATAGCCCACTTCAGAGGAAGTATCTAAGAATTGAAAGAAAAACATATGGAAAGAGCTACCAACCGAAGATCACAGATTTTGAATTACTTTGGACTTCCAATAAGAACAGAAGCCGGAAAAGAGTTCAGATGGATGGAGAGAGAGGTCAGAAAGGTTTCACCGTACTCTTGAGAGAATTTGCTGACGTCAATGAGGTAGAGCAGCTTGGATGACAGAAAAAAGAGGAACTATAATGACTCGTGTGTGGCTTCAACCACTGAATAGATCACTGTTCCATTTACAGAAATAGGGGAAGAGGAATTTGAAGGAATTAACTACCATTTCTTCAGATTAAGTCCTCTTCTTGATTGTATCCCTTCCTCCTACTTCATTTCCATTCTCTCAGGAATATACTGCATATACAGCTATTGTAATATTTCCCCTGTCTTCTTGATTTTTCTGTCAACCTTCAGTTACTTGTGTCAGGGATCTGGGACTTTTTTCAGGCTTCTAGAAATCCAAGTCTGACCAGAAGTAGGGAGATACTTTCAAAACAGGGTGTTAGTATTGAGATGAAAGGACGGCTAAGACTTTTTTTCCCCTGCACCTTTACTGGGTCAGTGTCCAGGTCCTTAGTGCCATGACCAGCAAACTGCAGCTCACAAGCCACATGCGGCTCTTTGGACCCTTGAGTGTGGCTCTGCCACAGAATACCTTAGCCCGGGCAAGTCTAATGAAGAAGTGGCGTTAGAAGAAGTTTAAGTTTAAAAAAATTGGCTCTCAAAAAGAAATTTCAATTGTTGTACTGTTGATATTTGGCTCTGTTGACTAATGAGTTTGCCCATCACTGCTTAGTGCATTTAGGGCAGCAGGGAGAAAGGGCCTAGGTGTATTGGTTCCTACAGGATCCTTACCTCTCCTGGAGTCACCAGGGGACACATCCTGTGTAAAAGGTATTAGGACAGTGGCCCACAAACTCATTAGTCAACAGAGCCGCGGTTTGCCGACCTCTGGACTAGGAATATTTTTTCTTTCACATTTTTCTTCCTCTTCTCCCTCTTTTCAACACATAAAACCCATCCTTTTCTCCAACACTAGAATTGTTTTATTGAGGACTGAGGATTAGGATGGCAGAAGGAAAGTGAGCAACCATAAGGGTGTTCAAATATAGGTTGAAGGACTTTATAGAGCTATGGTGAATGAGATTGTGCATGTGTGTGTGTGTGTGTGTGTGTAATCTTTCTTTTTTGTACATTTATTTTATGATAAAATATTTTTCAGTATGCTTTACAAAAAGAAATTATATCTTTTAAAATAACAAATATCTCAGCTGATTTCATATCATTTAAGAATTATTTGATGATTATCATGTTACTCTTTATCTCTTAACTCCCCGTGCCACCCCCTAATTTCTTTATTTCCTATTCTTTTTCTTTCTCTTCCTTTTCTTTCCCACTTTCCTTATTCCCTTCCTTCCTTCTATTCTTCCTTTCTTCCTTCCTCTTTTCTTTCTAATATATAAGATACTGCAATATCTAATTGTAATGTGTTAAACTGAACACATTTTGTTGAGTAAGACAATTTTGAAACTGGACTTTGACCCCATACACTACTTAAAGCAAAACACACTTTAATAATAATGGCTTTTATTATTATATTCCATATAATGAGTTGTCTAATAGAAATAACAGAATTTTTTAATATAAAAGAAAAATTCTCTAATCTAATTGCTTTGAAAATACAACTTATACCAACCATTTATTCTTATAAAAGAACATTGCCTAAGTTCAACTTGAGGGATAACAAGAAATGCCTCTTCTTCCAAATGCCTCTTTTTTGTTGTTGCTGATTTTTGTTTTCTTCCCAGACTGAACTAATTCAAAGGATTGAGCCATCTCTTTTCATAACACCTGACCAGTAAAATATTGAAGCGTTAAGTTAATGTTGTCAGCTGAAACAAGCTTAATTCTCTGATATTCAGTATCCTTACCTCTAATGCATTCCTGGAATTACATTCCAAGTTGCATCTCAGAGCTAGAAGACCAGATGGCCATACTTTTTTCATGATGGATTGATGTACTATGTATGTTGTGGACTGGAGAACTCAATGGAGCGCCATTTCCATCACATCCCTAGAGATATATAGAGTTCAACCTCTGCAGCCATGCTCTGTAGCCTTAGAGCCAATTCATCACTACCATAAATGGAAGTCTCCTCCAATACAAAGAAAACCTACAATTCTGTGTCTTATTGTTTTGTTTCTTTATACTCCCTAGCTTCTTACTCTACTCTGATAATTTCTTTTTCTTCTTTTGTTTCCTTGATGACTTGGGGAATAGGACCTATGATAAAACAGCATAGTTTTGTGAAAGATCATTGCCCTTAGAGTAAGATTTGTGTTTGAACCTGACTTTGCTAATTGCTAGCTTGGTAATCATGAGCAAGTATACTCATCCAAGCCAAGTTTCTTCTTCTTCTTTTTTTAAATATATTTTATTGATTTTCTACAGAGAGGGATAGAGTTAGAAACATTGATGAGAGAGAAACATCGATCAGTTGCCTCCTGCACGCCCCCCACCGGGGATGTGCCCACAACCAGGACACATGCCCTGGACCGGAATCGAACCTGGGACCTCCCAGTCCACAGGCAGATGCTCAATCCACTGAGACAAACCAGTTTTGGCAATTTTCTTCTTTTATAAAACGAAGGCAACAAAACCCCCTCAAGACCATTGTATGGATTAAGTGCCTAATGCAGAACATCATAAATGCTTAATAAATATTTTCTCCTCACTCAAAATTGCTAGTCCAGGTTTGATTATTCAAATTGTAAGAAAAGATTAATAACAAGTAATACTTCTCAATATTCCATTGATCACCCAATTTTACTGTAGCTGTGCCCCCAAAATATAGATCTCTAGGCACATATATTTTGTGTATTTGCATTTAGATTGCTTGAAAGAGATACTGAAGGTCCTTAGGGTACTCACAAGTCTGCTTGATTACTATCTTGGAGGGTCTTTGATCCATTCCCTATGATATTTGTTGTATTTGTATTTTCTCAATTTAGAGCAATATTTTTAATTTTACCATAGCTTATAAAGATTTTTCCAATAAAAATATGAATCCACATAATTATTTCTAATTCATGCATGTAACATCTAAAAATCAAAGCAAATCCTAAATAAATTTCTGTCTATTCTCTAAATTTTCCCAAATTTCAATATCATCAACTTTATTCCTCCATTATATATCTTAATTTAAAAAACAGGACTCAAACTTTTTTTTTCTCTTGTGGGTTTATTTCTAGCCTACAGGGGCAAAATGTTTTTAAAGACAAGAATCAGGGGGCAAGGAGGAAGCAGATGCAGAGGCAAAGAAACAATGAACAGACTGTGGTGTACAGAGGGAAGGCAGGGGAGGGTGATGGGGAGCCTGCAGGAGATCAACCGAAGAACTTGTATGCATGTGTGTAGGCATAGCCAGTGAATACAGGGCATGGGGGGGTGGTTAAGAGGGAGGGAGACTGGTGAGGGCATATACTGGGGAGGGCTGGGGAGGGCAATAAAAAAAAATTTAAAAAAATAAAAAATAAATAAAAAACAGTACTCAACGTATAGATTTCATATAAAAGCATCACATATACATAACCATGAATATTATTTTTATTTATCCCTTATTCAGAAAAGTGAAGTCAGTAAATGGGAAATGTATGTGTGTTGTGTGTATATGTAGATAAGAAAAGAATGAATTTAAAAATATATTTAAAAGGGTGGACAGAGAACCATGTTTTATTTGATTTAAAGCAACAACAAGAAAAAGATTTATTCTATAAAATAAATCTAGGTAGAACAGTGTTGCCAAAAAATAAAATGATTCTTAATATTTTATTTAGAAAATGTTTGGATGGGGCCTAAACAGAAGATATTTTCTAAGCCAGATTTCCTAACTGGCCTGGAACATTTCCTTACTACTCTGTAGTACCAATTTAAATCAATTACCCTAAAAATAAAATGGATGGTGGACTAGATATTTTTGTTCTGAATGTAGAAACTATCCACTGAAGAATCTAAGTACCAGAAAAACTGACATTATATGTGAAAGTCCCCAGAGAAGAAACACAAATGGCTAATAAACATGAGAAAATGTTCCACTTCAGTGGGAAGCAAAGCTATGCAAATTAAAATAACAATGAGTTTCAATTAGCAATTTGAAATAAAATTATGAGAAATACATGAGACCAAAACATCCACTTCTAATAAGGAGACACGTTTTCATAACACTTGCCTCACATTCTTGATTTTTTAAATTAATTCTTTATTATTCAGATTATTACATTTGTTTCTCTTTTTTCCCCTCCATAGCAACCCTCCACCCAAATCCCACCCTACCCTCGGACCTTAACTCTCTCCTAATGACCTTATCCATAGTTGTATGATTTTTGTCTTCTCTCCCTGTACACCCCTCACACCTTTCCCCCTGAGAATTATCAGTCAACTCCCATTCTGTGCTCCTGATTCTATTATATTCACCAGTTTATTCTGTTGATCAAATTTTTAATTCACTTAATTTTTACTGTTGAGAAATCAGCTGACAGTCGTATGGGTGCTCCCTTGTAGGTAATGAACTGTTTTTCTCTTGCTGCTTTTAATATTCTCTCTTTGTCTTTTGCTCTTGGTATTTTAATTATGATGTGTCTTGGTGTAGTCCTCTTTGGATTCCTTTTATTTGGGGTTCTGTGTGCTTCCTGGACTTGTAAGTCTATTTCTTTTACAAGATGTGGGAAGTTTTCAGTCATTATTTCTTTAAATAGGTTTTCAATATCTTGTTCTCTCTCTTCTTCTGGCAACCCCACAATTCTGAAGTTGGTACACTTGAAGCTGTCCCAGAGGCTCCTTACATTATCTTCACATTTTTGGATTCTTTTATCTTCTTGCTTTTCCAGTTGAGTGTTTTCTGCTTCTTTATACTTCAAGTTTTTGACTTGATTCTTGCCTTTCTCTAGTCTGCTGTTAGGACTCTGTATAATATTTTTTATTTCAGTCACTGTATGTTTAATTTCTAGTTGGTCCTTTTTCATCTCTAGTTGGATCTTTTCCATCTCTAGTTGGATCTTTTGCATCTCTACTTGGTCCTTTTTCATCTCCTCTTGGCTCTCACTAACTTTATCCAACTTCTTTAGCATATTCTTGAAAAACCTTATAAGCGTGGTTTTGAACTCTATATCCAATCGTTTGCTGTCCTCCATTTCGTTTGTGATCCCTTTGCTTGTTTTGGCATTTTCACTATGCTGGGAGAACTTCTGTGTTGGATTCACCTTTATGATAGCAGATGTGCAAAACCGCAGAAGCTTTTCTGTTGAGCTTGGGATGGTGGAGTCTCAGGGCTTAAGGGACCATCTTGCTTTCCAGTCGGCCCCACCCGCCATGGCCCCTGAGTCTCTCGTGACTGGGTAATCACTGGAGCAGGTCCTTGTGCTCGTGCGCAGTGCCTCTAGACCGCCGCCTTTCCGGCTCCCCTGCGCTCCAGGACCACATGAGTCTAGGTCCCCAGGATTTCATCCGAAACAGGGGCTTAGTGGAGTCAGAAGTGGCACAGTTGGGAGGGTCTGTCTCCCGCCCACTCTCAAAAGCCAGAGGCACAATCAGCAATCTTTCCTCTGTGCAGTGCTGGGCATGCCACCAGCCCTCTGATCTTTTGCGACTTCCCTAAATTTCCATGTACTTCTCCCTTTTTACAGTCCAAACTCCCCCCATATGAGTTTTGGCTGGATCTGGTGTTTAGTGTTGTAGGATAAGGGGTTCAATGCCTTTGAGAGTCTCCGTTTCCCTCCTGCCAGAGAAAACCAGCCAGGTACTCTGGCACCCGCTCTCTCCACGCGTGTGTCTCCATACCTCAACTTTTTGCAGCCCCTCTGCGTCTTTATGCACCCCTCTCTTTCCCTCTAGTTGTAGAATTTCCACTCAGCCAGCTTTCTGTGGTTCTGCATGATGTCCGTTCTGTCTTTTAGTTGTAGTTTTGAAATTGTTGTGTGAGGCAGCAGTGTAGGTGTTTACCTATGCTGCCATCTAGGATTCTCCACATTCTTATTTTTAAAAAGAAACTTAACCCACGCCCTCCAAAATAATTTAAAAGTTTTGTGCAAACATGTGTAACACAGTATGGTAGAAGTCACCAAAATATTCACAAAAAGTTAATGGTTAAATAAATTAGCATACCTTGATTGTGTGAACCTTAAAATTAGGTATCTGTAAAAAATGGGTGTGTATTGTAATATTATGTATACAGGCATGATATATAATTAAGAATATAATTAACATTATATTTTTATTAATGTTAAAATATTCATAGAAGATAGAAAATAAATGCAAAGTTATTAATAATGATTCTATATTTAGATAATGGCATCATGGAATTTTACTTTCTTTTTGAAAATTTATGCTTTTGATTTTATAATAATACTAGAGGCCCAGTGCAGGGGTAGGAGGTTGGGGACGACGTGTCTCAGCCAGGACTATGCCCTCTTACAGTCTGGGACCCTTGGAGGAAGTCTGCCTGGTGGCCTAGGCCTGTTCCAATCAGGGATCAGGCCTAAGCCAGCAGTCAGACAGCTCTCTCACAGTCTGGGGCTCTTGCAGTCCAGGACCCCTTGCTCCTTACTGCCCGCCTTTAGCAGAGGTGGAAGAGTTCCTGCCATCACTACTGCATTCATCAGCCATGAGCCACAGAGGGAGCACACTGACCACCAGGGGGCAGGTTCTACATTGAGTGTCTTCTCCGTAGTGGTCAGTGCATGTCATAGCAACTGGTTGGTCCACTTTTTTATTGATTTGCATATTAGAGTTTTATTATATAGGATATGTTATTTATTTAGTTATCAGAAATGTCATACATGAATTTAATGAAAAGCAATTGCCTTAGACTTTCTAAATTTTTGTCATATGCCTTTGTAATTGGCTTTAATCATAAGGCACTCAAAGGGTAACCCTACTCTAACTGCTAGCTTCAAACTCCATACAGGTGGCTGAACAATTATTTGGGTTAATATTTATTTATTTATTTATTTATTTATTTATTTATTTTATTGATTATTTTACAGAGAGGAAGGGAGAGGGATACAGAGTTAGAAACATCAATGAGAGAGAGACATCAATTAGCAGCCTCCTGCACACCCCAACTGGGGACGTGCCCACAACCAAAATACATGCCCTTGACCCGAATCAAACCTGGGACCTTTCATTCTACAGGCTGATGCGGTTATGAAAAATAGACAAGTATAAAGAGATCTCATCCTACCTTAATCTTTTTCAGGGTAACAGGGATAAAAAATGATCATCAAAGAAAGACATTATCTTTCTTTCTGTTCTGCTCCCTTCTCTTTCCCCTGCCATCCCTACTCTTCACCACACAGCGTTATGCTGCCCTCCTTACAAACAGAAGAGCTATTATTTAAAGCTATATCATGACTTTGACATGTAAGATCCTTAGATTACAACTTTAAAGTTATTACTGCTTGCCGAAACTGGTTTGGCTAAGTGGATAGAGCATCGGCCTGCAGACTGAAAGGTTCCAAGTTTGATTCAGGTCAAGGGCGTGTATCCTGGTTGACGGCACATCCCCAGTAGGGGGTGTGCAGGAGGCGACTGATCAATGTCTCTCTCTCATGGATGTTTCTAACTCTCTATCCCTCTCCCTTCCTCTCTGTAAAAAAATCAATAAAATATATATTTTTAAAAAGTTATTATTGCTCATTTGCTATGTGAACGTTATTGTCTGCATTTTGGTAGGAGAATGAAACAGGAAGTATGTAAAGCTAAATTTTAAAAAGTTAAATGGATAAAAACAGATCTCATGATACAATCCCCAACATACTTGAAATAGCTAAAAATTTATTTGTGGTTATGTGTGATCCATTCAACAAAGTTCCAAAAATATTAATGTTCCAACTATGTACTCCTGAACTCAAGATGTAGGCTAATCAACTTAAACTCTTGTACACAAAATGTCCTATTTCCCCAGACGATCTCCAAAAGAAATGAGCTTAAACTGTTGTAATCATTATCTTATTTGACTTAAAAAATATAGAAATACTCAACTGAATAAAAAAATATTGGAGAAGGTGTCCTATCAAGGTTACAAATATTGAAAACATTGTAAAAATAAGATAAATATTCAATAAAGATGAATTGTATACTTGAGGAAGAGGGTGGCTGCTGATTGTGATTAGCTATAAGGTTCTCTTCCATCCTTGATTCTCACATTTTTTAGTAGCTGTTTCATGGCTTCTCTTAAAACTAACATAAAATATCAAAGAAAATGGATTATTCAGTCCAATTTAACACAAAAGAGCATTAACATTTAATATAAGGAATTATTATAATAGCATGTATATAATACATTTGCATAAAAGCTATTCATTATTTCTTTCCTTTAGAAGATTGTCAAGCCTTGATCTAAGAGTTGGAAAATTATAGAAAGCCTATGCCTTCATGAAATGTACATTCTAGTAGAGGAAACAGATAAAAAAACAACAATCCAATACTAAAGAGACATAAAAGGTCATAACAGGCCAGGTTCTGTAAGTATAACAAACAAAAATAAACTCAGGTAACAGACAGAGAAACATCAGTATTATTTAGTTAGCAGGGGATGGTAGGAAGGTAATAGCTGTTTTAAAGGGTGGTATTTGAGCAAAGAATGCAAGTATCCTAATAAAGACAGTTCTAATCAGAAGAAACCTCAAGACCAATGTCACAGAGATTGGATGGGCTTTTGTGTTCAAGAAGGAACTGGCAAGGAAAGATTGGTAGGAAATGAGCTGAGTAGTAAACAGGGACTAGATCAAGAAAAGTTTCCTGGGCTGTAGTAAAAATTTTGGCTATTATTTTAAACTAGAGGTCTGGTGCACAAAATTCGTGAACTGGGGGAGGAGGGTCTCCCTCAGCCCAACCTGCACCTTCTTCAATCTGGGACTCCAAACTGCTTGCCTGCCTGCCTGATTGCCCCTAACTGCTTCTGCCTGCCAGCCTGATCACCCCTAACCACACTCTTGCCAGCCTGATTGATGCCTAACTGCTACCCTGCCAGCCTGATCGTCCCCAACTGCCCTCCCCTGATAACCTGGTCACCTCAAATGCCCTCCCCTGCATAGTCCAATTTATTAGGTAGGGTTTTCTCTTTAAAATATTGGACAGCCCTAACTGGTTTGGCTAGGTGGATAGAACATTGGCCTGTAGACTCAATGGTCCCAGGTTCGATTCCAGTCAAGGGCATGTACCTTGTTTTGGGGCACATACCCCGTGTGGAGTGTGCAGAAGATAGCTGATAGAAGTTTCTCTCTCATAGATGTTTCTGGCTCTCTATCCTTTTCCCTTCCTCTCTGTAAAATCAATTATATATATATACATATAATTTTTTTTTTTAAAGAAACATTTAAGATTCCTCCATATCTGCCTTGCTGGTGTGACTCAGTGGTTGAGACCCCAGGCTGCTGCCACTGGCAGAGAATGTGCGCCCCTGCCAGGCTGAGACCCTAGCCCAGGCTGCTTCCACCGGCAGGGGATCATGCTGTGGGGGTGCGCTCCCCAACCAGGCTGGGACCCCATGCTGCCGCTGCTGAAAGGGCATCAGGCCATGAGGCGTGAATTTTCGTTTTTTATAAAAGCTCAGGAGGACCTCTGAGAAGCATTCTACCAGGCTGGTTACTCTGCAGGCTCTCAGCGGCAGCCCTCCCTGAGGCTGGGGGACTTTGGCAGGGCTGAGAGGACTGGGTGCCGCCATTTTGTGGCTATGGGCACTGCCATTTTTGTCGGGGAGTGACAGTTAATTTGCATATTACTCTTTTATTAGATAGGATACCAGTGGCCCAGTGCATGAAATTCATGCATTGGCGGTATGGGGTCCCTTAGCCTGGTCTGCACATTCTCCAATCTGGGATTACTCTCATAATCCAGAACCACTGGCTCCTAAGTGTTCACCTGCCCGCCTGATATCCCTAACTACTCTCCTACCTGTCTGATGCCCCTAACTGCTCCCCTGCTGGCCTGATGGCCCTAACTGCTCTCCCTGCTGGCTTGAGCCCCCTAATTGCTTTGCTCTCCTAGCCTGATGCCCCTAACTGCCTATCTCTTCTCCCTCGTGGCCTAAACCCCTAACTGCCTATATGCTCTCCCTTCTTTTCTGCATCTTCGGACCCTACTCAGGAGTGCTGAGAGCTCTCTGCTGAGGCTCTGCCCTTGTCTGAATGTCCCCCTCAGGTTGGGTGGTGCTGCCAGCCTGCGAGTGCATCTGTCGGGGGCCCACTGTGCCCAATCCTGACTCCTCCCTCTGGACTGGGCAGCACTGAGGACCTGTGTATACCCCTTGTGGCAGCCTCATGTCCTGGTGGAGCAAGTTTCCTCTACCTTGTCCCTGTCCACCAGCTCCTGTGCATGCTCAGCCTGGTTGTGACTATGACACTGTTAGGACCAATTAGCATATTACCTCTTTATTATATAGATTACAGTGGTACCTTGAGATACAAGTTTAATTCATTCCGTAACCCTGAGGCGTGGGAAACTATGAGACACTCGAGTTGCGGTAAACTGGTGGGTCGTGTGCAGCCGGCTGATCTGCGCGATTACTCCTATTTCAAATGTTGCTCGTATTTCAAAGCAAAAATTGCTCGCTTGATGGCTCGTATCTCAAAAATCTCGTATGTTAGGGCACTTGTATCTCGAGGTACCACTGTATATAGATAATCAAACTCCATTAGAGATCTGAGAGATCTAAAGTGGCATAGTACTCCATAGATGCTGTGAATTCTTCCAAACACTTAAAAAGAAACAAAAGCAGTTGTCTTATTTTGTTTTGCCACTAAATAGAAATACATTTTAAGAATAAATTATAAATATCTAAGTAACAAATTTATATAAAGAAAAGGATGCTTGCTGTCTCTGTTTCTATTTTAAATTTTACTTTTAGTTCAGCATGTCACTCATGTGACTGTTTCCCTCTATCCTGCTTCATTTGTCTTCATAATATCCATCATTTGTCAACAGATCTGATGTTTATTTTGTCTCTTTATTGTCAAAATGTGAGCTCCATGTTGGAAAGGACTCTGTTGTGTTCACTGCTGTATCCCTGTGCTAGCCCATACTAGCTGCTCCATGATAATGAATCGGTTCAAAAATGTTCTTCATATTAAAATTAAAATTCATCTTAATTGTCTTTATGCTTTTCAGTAATTTATTGTTCCATTCTATACAGATAACTTATTTTTTTTCTGAATATACAATTTATGTAGGAAATTTGGAAAATACAGTAAAGATGATAATGGAAAACAAGCCATTCAGAGATCATTACTTGCTAACATTTGGAACACTGCCCTGCTTAAAAAATAATCTATTTAAAAATATTTTTTGATTTATTTAAAATCAAATAGATTATTAATCTATTTTACTTGTTTTTATTTTTCAGACATTTGTCCATTATTTTGAATGAATGAACACAATTGTTTTAACTATTTTATATCACTGACTGTTTTCAGTGCCTTTTTATTAAAATAACATGACAGTAAACATCCATCAGCATTTCTATGGTTTTCCCACAGGATGAATAACTTAAACAGATATTTCTTAATGAAATGGTATATTTATTTTTAAGGCTCTTTATTAATACTTTTAATTACCTATAATGTTGCTATTTTAAGTTTTACTACTCTATTCTCATTCTTATGATGATCACATCATATCTCATGGATATAAATCTATATGCTAATGATTTCCAAATGTGTATCTACATTCCTGATTTCTTCCTGACTTCCAGATCCATATAATTATTTGAATAATTGTCATTTCTATCTAAATGCCTAATTCCCAACTTAAACTTGGAATGTGTAACATTGAGCTCCTACAGTTTTATTCCACAGGAACTGCTCTACCCACTGTCTTCCCCTTCACAGTTAATGACCAGTCTGTCCTGGTTCAGGTGAAAACCCCAGATCATCATCTTTGAATCTCTAAGAAGGCAACAGTAAGCAGCAGTCTTGCAATCTCTTTGGCCCTTAACTCATCTGGGAAAGAAAGAGATGACCCAGTGATCGTTTGTAAATATTCCAATGACAATCTTAGCAAAGATACAAACAGTATGTACTAGTTGGAGAGTCCTTATCTAAAGTATGGTTTTAGTAGGATGTATCTGGCCTGTCTACAATTATTTATGCTGGAAAAACTATGACAAAACAACAGAAACTTTGGATTTATGAATTTGTAAGCTATGGCTCCATGAACATTATCACATGTTATGTAATTATATATATATATATATATATATATATATATATATATATATACACATACACATACACACACACACACACACACACACACACATAAAGAGGAGGCTTTAAAATTGAAATGACTCCTATGAAAGCAATGTATCACATATATATTTTAAATGTCTCGTGTTATATCTGAACCAGAGCATGTCATCATGCATGAAAAGAACATTTTACAGAGAACTGCACTGGTTTCACATGTTCCCAAGGGAAGAATGGTTGGCATGCATTCAGTTATTACTTGTATCCATGAATTATTAACAAAGTTGATACTAGATAAGATCTATAATTCATCTGGAGTCTGCTTTGGCAATCAGAACCTTAATTTTATCTCTACATCTACAATCAGTACATTCTACTTCTCTCCAGATCCTAACATGCCATTCATCATCTACTTCCTAGACTTATTTTTTTTTCTCACTCTCTTCCATTGTTCTCTTCACAAGAGTCACAGTGGGAATCCTTAAAGAATGCAAATGGTTCACATCAGGCTTTTGTTCTAAACCTTCCAAATGCTTCCCATCTCTCAGAGTAAAAGGTCCTTTCAAAGAATTACTAAATCCTGTGTGGTGTGCAACCTCTCTCCCTTTCACTTTCCTGAACTCATTTTCTCTTGTTCTCCCCCAGAGTCACTCAGCTCCATCCACACTGGCCATCCTAACAAAGATGTAATTCCACCATCAATATTCCATATCATTTCCCCTGCTTTGTTTTCCCTTAGCAATCAGCATCATTTAATATGTCATACATTTCCTTACAGATCATATTTATTATCTCTACCTCCCACTACAATGTAAGCTTCCTGAAAGCAGGGTTTTTTGTTATTATTGCTGTATCATTTGTTGTTATTTTTAAATTCCAGAAAAGTGCTTAATATAGAGGATGGTGCTCAATACACTTGGATCTAAAGTGCATTCCTGTGACATGGGGAGGGGTTGATGAGTTCTGGGTAGCTCTCCATCATGCCTTGAATATGTGCGCTCCAAGTCCATGTTGACTGAACATCTCATTATAAATACATTGACTTTATAGATGACTGCTTCCATGTTCTCCCATTGAGAGTCATGAGATTTCATTCCATTTCCTCTCTTTTTGAAATCCCTATTCACATTTCTTGAGACTGACATTGAAGCGTTTTGAATGTTAACAAAATCAAAAAGAGGAGGGTTAAAGATATTTTTCAGATTCTTATAGGCTTGATATATGTCTATAGTTTCCAGAAAACTTTCACTGGCTACATCACGTTTAAGATAATTACTCTTTTTCTGTTTCTCCCCTTGTATTTTTATTTTCAAAACTTAAATATTATTTTTTAATAGAATACACTCACATGGTTAAAAATTTAGAGCATACAAAGCTAATTATTGAAAACTTTCCCTTGCATTTCTTCATTTTAATCATCTCCCCTCTCTCCAAAGTTAACTGCATAATTAGCCTATTGCATAATCTTCCTGATACATATTGCACATGCATCTAGATTCTCCCATATTCAATTAGACTCATAATTATACCAATGGGAGCATATCATGTATAGTGATCTATAACTAGCTTTGTTCCTTTGACTATTTTGGAGATATTTCTATATAGGAATGTAGAGAATTATATTCTCATTCTTTTTTATTTAGCTACCATAATTTAATCAGATAGCTATCAATGGAATTGATGGATCTCTGATAAGACATTTTTTTTATTTCTCCTTCATCACTAGTTTAAGAGAAAAGAGGCATCTATATGTAGCAAATAGTCCTATAATTTGCCTTCCCATGAAGAACTAATCAATGAAAACAGAAAAAAAAGCAAAACCTTAAAATTAAGATAATTTATTTTGAGATCCTGGAAACTAGCTAGCATTTATTTTCATGGTTGATGTGTAATTGCATACAATATCTAATCTTGAACTAATGCTGGAATATTGACTATAGGTTAGAATTATATCCATTCCAATTCAATGTTCTGCGTAGTCTCAGGAAATTATTAGCACTAAATAAATAAAGTTGGCTAAACAGTAGGAGACAGGCAATCTATGGGCTTGACACAGAATTAAGAAACATTGTTATAACTCAAGTATACCTTTTAAATTCTGAGAGTATTTTAACTGCTTCATGATTGATAGCAATTAATATATTATGGAATTGTAGTCACCCCATATTAGTCTAGGGAGCCAGAAAGTTCCTAGTGATGATAACAGCAGTTCTTTTGCATGGTGGTTAAGTCTCTTTTTTTCCTCAACCCAGCAACTTGTATTTATTGAACACTGAATTTGGGCAAAGCACTCTGTCCTTAAGGTTTTAAAGATAAGCTAGAAAGATGAATTTGAAACATAAAATGGATGCCTAGAATATAGGACATTATATAGATCTGTTATATAAATGGAACCTATGCACAAAATAAAGTACACTCAAAATTTTAACATAAGGAAGGCGATCACATTTCATTAAGTGTTACCAAGTAGTGGACATCCAGGAATAGGAAACAGTGCTAAAGAGCTTGTACGATTTCTAAAACTGGAATTCAGATGAAAAAGCAGTCTAGATTAAGGTGGTCCATCAGCGATAGTATTATAAAAACTGAATGGGCTTTTGAAGAGAAATTGTGTGGGCATTTAACATAGGAGGAATTTTTGGAAATGAGATAACTTAAGGTATGCTAGAGAAAAAGTAAATAAAGAACTTTGGCCCAAGCATGGAATTTGAATCTAGAAGCAGTGAATGATGCTGCTGGAAATGTAGGTTGGAGATCACAATGACAGTGTAGTGTGCCAATCTATTATATTTTGACATTATGATATAAACCATATCAGCTATTGGAACCTTAAAGAGTCCAACATGATTAAAAACTTAACAATGAGGTTTTTTACATTTACCAGTGTTCAGGTTTCAGCAATAGCCAGGTGATAGCAAAGTGATGGGAAGCCTCAAGGCAACCAGGTACTCTGAAGATCTTGATATGAAATATATGGGCTCCTGAATTTTCCACAGAGTCACATATGAATGCCCATCAGGTAGTTCACTGCTTGTCAAACTTTTGTAATAGTTGAGTCAATCCAAGAGGTTGGGTAGAAAGAAAGATTATAAAAATAAATTTAAGAATTTTTAGTGGCAGCATGTCAAGAACCCTAACTTTAAAATCCAGGAAGCAATCTACACATATGTGATATTCACTAAAATCATATACAATTACATTCGTGGTCCCACAGTTTTGCCCAGGAAACCTCCTAACGATTGGATCCTTGGGACATCCTGGTCGCTTTTAGTAGGACATTCACTTTACCATCATCTTCTGGAGATGATGGAACCCTCTGACTATATTAAGGCATTCTGTGATATGTACTCATCTCACCCTATGTTTTTCTTTATGTTGCTCCTTATCATTGTACCTATGGAAAGATTGGTGAAATATGTTTAATGTATAGTATCTCCATTACTTAAATGTAAACTTTACCAGTTGTTTACTGCCTACCAAAAAGGAGATGTTTAATAAATTTCCTTAAATGAACTAATAAACTACTCATGGCCCTTTGCCTTTTGCTTCTATTGAAAGAGAAAAATGGGATGTTGAAGTGATATAAGACAAGTTTCATTTCACTAGGACAGTGAAAATGTCAAAGGAATTAACACTTAAGAGTTTAGAGCAGAAATAAGGCTCTAGAGTCTTACCATAAATATCACATATAATTCATTCATATACTTATCTCAAACTCAACACTACTTTGAAGGCTAGATGCAAGGCACTTCAAGGTAAAGTTCTGGGTATTTAATTACTGCAAGAGCAACCCACTGGTGGCTCAACCTCATTGACATTCTTTTACTGCTATATTAGAGAGAATTAATATTTCTGAGAGCTGTCTGTAGGGGCAAATTGGTTCCAAATTTGGAAAAGGTCTAATTGGTTTTATATTTACATTACAACTAAAAGAGAACTATAAACTGTTTCACAATGTTTAAAACATTGGTTTGATTTTGTAAATAAAACATACTGGTATATTTTTGCCCTGTCTAAGTGGCTCAGTTGCCTGGTAAATTGTCTGGTACATCAAGAGGTTGTGGGTTTGATCTCCAGTTGGGGCACATACTAGAGGCAACCAATCAATGTTCCTCTCTCCATCTACCTTCTTCTGTCTAAAAATGAATAAAGATATCCTCAGGTGGGGATTAAAAATATATTGGTGGCTTTTTATTTTGCATTAGTACTATCTTTCAAGTTTGAACTTCAAAGAAAAATCAGGAAACTTTTAAGACCATATTTAAAAAATTTAAGAGGAAAAATCCTAAAAATTGAGATTTGAAAACTAGTAATAGATGCTGGATATCTTATGTATTAGTATTTAAAAAAATGTTATTAATTGCCGAGACTGGTTTGGCTCAGTGGATAGAGCGTTGGCCTGTAGACTGAAAGGTCCCAGGTTCGATTCCAGTAGGGGACATGTACCTTGCTTGTGGGCACATCTCCACTGTGGGGCATGCAGGAGGCAGCTGATCGATGTCTCTCTCTCATCGATGTTTCTGACTTTCTATCTCTCTTTCTTCCTCTCTGTAAAAAATCAATAAAATATTTAAAAAATGTTATTAATTACAAAGTGATTAATATAAGGTTTTGGAATTTTTAGTAGTAAATCTTTTTCTATTTGTTTTCATTCACTATTTAATAGATTTGTTATCAGAAGGAAAAAAGAAATTAGTTCAAGATATCCACTATAAAGAGTTTCCTTTTTAGCTTTGTAAATTCAAGGCCTATTTCCATGTACTTTCTCTACACAAGTTTATTTAAAGGATAATAATTTTCTGATCATTGCTCTTTAATTTATTGAAATCTATATAGCATGAAGCTGTTCACCTTATTGATTCCTACATCAATTTTAAAAGATCACCCTATTATTTTACTTTAGGAATTTAGCAGCAAACCAATAAATAATCTAATTATTCAAAACAGTTAATACTTCCACTACCCCAGGTGATATGATAGATCTACTATCAAAGAATTGTGATTCAAATGATCAACTATTATTAAATAGCCTGTAATTACTTCATTGGGCTCAATCTCTTCCTATGAATCATTCTTCAACAATTTTTTCTACTCTCGCCTCAGAAATAAATCAGGAAGTGACTTGAAAGTTTCAATAACATTAGCCTAAAGATGACCAGCACCATATTCATCTTTAGATTTATGTACTAACAATGTATTCGCACAACACACACACACACACACACACACACACACACACACACATGTGTGCGCTATGAGCAAACACTCTTGCCTTTATTACAAGGACAGTATGGATATTTTTCCTCTACTATGTTCTGTCTGGGAACCGAGGACTGCACAGAGCCTCTTTGATGCTTATAGTTACTCCATTGATGGCTATAGCCAGACCATCCACATATGCTCAAGAAAAACCCCCACAACTCATAAAACAAATACTGTATAGAGGAAGAGAATATTTTTTCAGAGATCATACCAATGGTATCCCAGAGAAATGTTCCCTCATTATGATTCATTTAGTGAACTAAAACTGGGTATAGTGAAACCATAATTGAGAAGTGCCACAGAATGAGGCCAATGTGTAATTTCTAGTAATTATTTAACTAGAATTTAAAATTTTCCGAAGAATTTTTCTTGCTTTGTCATCTCTACAAATGCTGGCTTGGTAAGTAACCCCATCAGGTTTTCCACCTGTTAAGTTGAGAGTGACACAGGTGAGAACGCCTTTACAAAACTGTGTCTTCTGTCCTGAGAGTTCTTACAGGCCGTTAGCAAGAACTATTAAATCGTTCCTGTGAGGCTATTGTGACATATAGTGGAGTTGTTTTTCTCAAAAAAATTCAGATGTAAGAGGGGAAATGATGTTTCCAAAGCAACAAAAGCCATCATGAGTGTAAACCATAAACTTGAAAGATCATCAAATTTCTCCTTCTCTTGTAACTCCAATTCTTCGCTCTGAGCTCGTTCTTAGTATCTATTGGACTTGTCTCACATGCGTTCATGAGCACACCACAGGTGTGCTTGCGCGCGCGAGCGCGCGCACACACACACACACACACACACACACACACACACTTTCCTTACGCAGCTCCTTCCATCCCCAAGATTTCACTTAAACTACTTCTAGTAGTAAAGCAGATAATCAAGTTAATTTAATTATGGTACCATCAGGTTTCAACCAAGCCACACATTCTCACTTGGTTTGCTTACTTCCTCCATCCAAATTTTTCTTTAGCTGCTTTTTGTTGGGAAAGGAAAAATAAGCATAATTTCTTTTATCCTCTGAGAGATTTGAGATGCTTTCTTAAAACATGATTTTTTCTCTTACTCTAGTTAAAGCACATATCTTTAGTATTTTTGGATATTGGAGACTAAAAGACATAAATACTAATGTGCTTATAAAAACAAACAATTCAGCTGTTTTTGCACTTAAAACGACTGATTCAAATAAAGACCTTTACAATACCTTTTATTTCTAAGCAACTACTTCTGGTGTTTATATATGTTAATTATTTTATTCAGTAAATATTTTTCTACTGGTAAATCCTTGATCTCATAATACCAAATAAACCAGATTGTTGTCTTACTACTCTGACTGATGTTTTTCCCCCTTCCAAGAAATAAAACCCAATTTATTGTTTTAAAAAAACATTTCTGGGCCAGTGCCTACAAGGAACACATGATGATATTTTTCACAGGATATAAAATTGAGATTTTAATTTAGAAATTTTTCATTTGAAACACAATGATAGTTGTGTCAAATAGTAGTAGCACATAGAAGCAGCAGTGTAAATTTTTCATTTGCTAAGAAATTTAGCCAATGTATTTGTGGAGTTGAAAAAGAAAAATGCAGGTTAATTAAAATCAAGGAGACTATCATTATGTTGCAATTATGAGAAAAACATAGTTCCTTTACTTTGAAACAGAAGCAAAGAATAAATGCAAAAGTGCAACCACTAAGTTAAAAAAAATAACGCACACACACACACAAAAAAAAAAACCAAAACACCCAAAAAACAACTTATAAAATTCCCTACAGACTGAGCAGGCTATTTTGTAACTATTTTAATGGAGACACCACCTTCATCTCCTATTTAAAAGGTAAATACATTTGGGAGAGTAACACATTGATTGAAAGTCATATGAAATAAAAAGACTAATGGCGGATCCTTTTCTGAGAGCAGGTTTTAGTAGGGGCAGGGTGAAAGGAGTCTGTGAGGAAGAGGAAAGAAGAAATAAGGGTCTAGAAGGTTGACCTTATATATGAACCTGATCCCCCCTTCAGAATGTTGCTTGCAATCAATCCTGCAATTCCAAATAACATCTATCACACATCAGTTTTCACACACTTTCCCTCTTTGTTTCCCAGAATAACGAAATTTGTGCATGGTTGGAGGGTGTCCTTCAGCCCAGCCTGCTCCCTCTCCAATTTGGGACCCCTTGAGGGATGTCCGACTGCCTGTTTTGCCCAATCCAGGTAGGACATCCCTCTCACAATCCAGGACTGCTGGCTCCTAACTGTTCTCCTGCCTGCCTTCCTGATAGCCCCTAACTGCTTCTGCCTGCCAGCCTGATATCCCCCTAAACACTTACCTGCCAGCCTGATTGATGCCTAACTGCTCCCCTGTCAGCCTGTTTGCCCCTAACTGCCCTACACTGTGGGCCTGGTCACCCCTAACTGCTCTCCCTTGCATGCCTGAGTCCTCTCCAATTGTCCTTCCCTGCAGGCCCAGTCACCCACAACTTCCCTCCTCTGCAGGCTTGGTCACCCCTAACTGCCTCCCCTGCAGGCTTGATCACCCCCAACTGCCCTCCCTTGCAGGACTGGTCCCTGCCAACTGCCCTCCCCTGCTGGCCATCTTGTGGTGGCCATCTTGTGTCCACATGGGGGCAGGATCTTTTGACCATGCGGGGCAGTCATCTTGTGTGTTGGAGTGATGGTCAACTTGCATATTACTCTTTTATTAGATAGGATAGAGGCCTGATGCATGGCTGGGGGCCAGCTGGTGTGTCCTGAAGGGTGTCCCAGATCAGGGTGGGGGTTTCCTTGGGGCATGGGGTGGCCTGGGCAAAGGGCCTGTTGTGGTTTGCAGGCTGGCCATGTCTCCCAGTGATCCAAGAGGAGGTATCTGGTATCTGAGATTTATTTATCTTCTACAATTGAAACTTTGTAGCCTGGAGCAGAGACAAGTCTTTTGCTTGCACAGCCATTGAAACTTTGTGGCCTTAATTGGAGGCCTGGGTCTGCCAGGGTTTTTGGAAAGCTTGACTTCCTACATCTCTAGGGGCAACCAAAGCCCCCCTAATGTTCTCTCTGTGATCTTACAATCTTGGTAGGATTAATTTGCATACTTGCTCTGATTGGCTGGTGGGCATGGCTTGTGGGTGTAGCAGAGGTATGGTCAATTTGCATATTACTCTTTTATTAGACAGGACTAGAATAATGGTGCACAGAATTTGTGCACAGGGGGCAAGGGACAAATATCCTTCAGCCCAGCCTGCTCCCTCTCCAATCTGGGACCTCTTGAGGGATGTCAGACTGGCCCTTTAGGCCTAATCCAAGTAGGGCCTAAAGGGGCAGTAGAACATCCCTCTCACAATCCAGGACTGCTGGCTCCCAACTGCTCACCTGCCTGTTTTCCTGATTGCCCCTAACCGCTTCTGCCTGCCAGCCTGATCACCCACTAACCACTCCCCTGCCAGACTGATTAATGCCTAACTGCTCTCCTGCCAGCCCGTTTGCCCCTAACTGCCCTACACTGTGGGCCTGGTCACCCCTAACTGCCCTCCCTTGCAGGCCTGGTCCCTGCCAACTGCTGGCCATCTTGTGGTGGCCATTTATGTCCACATGGGGGCAGGATCTTTTGACCACATAGGAGCAGTCATCTTGTATGTTGGAGTAATGGTCAATCTGGATATTACTCTTATATTAGAGAGGATAGAGGCCTGCTGCATGGGCGGGGCCAGCTGGATTGCCCTGAAGGGTGACCTGGATCAGGGTGGGTATTCCCTTGGGGTGTGGGGTGGCCTGGGCAAGGGGCCTGTGGTGGTTTGCAGGCACAACACACTCCCAGGTGACGCAAAAGGAGGCCCTGGTATCTGGGATTTACTTATCTTCTACAATTGAAACTTTGTAGACTGGGGAGAAGCCAAGCCTTCTGCTGTATAGCCATCGAAAGTTCGTTCCCTTAATGAGAGGCCTGGGGGCTTTGGCTTCCTCCATTGCTGAGGGCAACCCAAGCCTCCCTCCTGCTCTCTCTGTGGCCATAGCCACCTTGATTAGGTTAATTTGCATACTCTCTTTGATTGGCTGGTGGGCGGGGCTTGTGAATATAGTAGAGGTACAGTCAATTTGCATATTACTCTTTCTCTTTTTGCATATACTAGCGGCTCAGTGCAGGTATCCCTGCATCTTGAAAGGAACTGTGGGTTGCAAGGCTGTGGTGGGTACAGGAACGGGTCTCAGACCATCCTCTTTGTCCCTGCCCTGCCCCTCTGCCGTGGACCCTACTCCTGTCTACCAGGAGCCCTACTCATGCTGCTGCTGTTTTCACATGCTGACGGTGCGAGCAGCAGGTACGAGCAACAGCTTTCACGCAGCAGGTATGAGCGAGCCCAGCGCTGGCAGCAGGTGTAAGCACCAGGAGGGACCGTAGCATTTGGCAGCAAAGAATTTTGAGTAACTACAAGAGACTCTACCAGTGACAGCAACCAGCGCCCTGCCTTGGTCTGGCGTCCCCACTCACCTTCTCCACCATCCCACTGTGGCCGACGCCCGCCATGTTCTGCATTCTGCCACATGCTACCAATGCCTGCCATGATCCACATATGATCCCTGGTGGTCAGCACACATCATAGCAACCAGCTATTCAGTTGTTCTGCAGTTTGGTCTATTTGTATATTAGCCTTTTATTATATAGGATGTTTTATGGTAGGCAGTTAGACAGACATAAGCAGAGCAAAAACGATGGGCCAGGTACAGAAGGTCACCAGGGCTGAAAGCTTCAGGTGCCTAACAATGGGCAAAACTCATAAAATCTCTCCCCCAGGGCAATATTTCCTCCCCTCACAAATCACTGATTATTCAGTTAAGACACCCTGACCTTTCCTATAGCTCTTCATGTGGTTCAAACCCTCCCCTGACCCTGGCATGTTGTTAGTCATGAGGGTTAGACCCCCTTAGATGTTCTATCCACTGAGCCAAAACAGGTAGGACTCCTTGCCTCTTTCTTTCTCTAAGCTCAAAGGGGGCCCCCACTTTTTTTTTTTGCCTCTAGATCTTATTTCCTGAGCCCATTTCTTCTATGGATCAGTTCTTCTATATTTACGACTTTCTAAATAAACTTCCTCTTATTGTTTGAGTCTTGCCTTTGAATTTTTTTTTTAGCCAGAACTTAAGTATCAAGGTTGCTGAAACAAGGTCTGGACTGACTCCACTGATATAACACCTGGTGCTGTTTCACCAATAGTTTTTCCATTCTTTAAACATCTAAACTGCTTTCAACTCATTCTTTCTGGTGGTTTCACTACAAAGCATAAAAAGATACTTGAAAAAAATGAATTCTAGGTCATAGCAGAGAGAGCAGAAATCACAGCTGACTGTACCAATTTTATAAATCCCTTCACTCCTATACATCTTTTTATTAACATACTTATGGAAGTGTAGCGAACCATTACTTTTTGCTATGTATTAATTCTTACATATTGAAAAAAGAAGTCCTATCAGGTAGCTATTGAAGAGGTTACAAAATAGTGACAGGCTCTGTTCTTAACACTATAATAACCATGTGTTTCTGTTGGGTTTTTGAAACCAGAACATCAACATGTCCTAAAAAACCCTGCATTATTAAATACAAGCTTTGGTGATGAGCTAAAAAAAAACAAAACAACAAACAAACAAAAAAAAACCCCACTATACTTAGGTCCAGAGAATTTCTGCAAATGGAGCAATACTGCAATACTGCCCCTCAAAGAATGTGGAGTACTCACATCTCCAACATGTCAATATTGTATCTTGTTATGAAATGGAAGCAGACAGGAAGAGCAAGGAGGATGGAGAAGTTGCCCACTGTTAGTTTGAAGCCTAACATTTAATTTTAGTCTTTCAAACTTGTCAACACTTTTTTCACAAAGACAGATTTCAAAACGTTATTAAACTATATTTAATGGATAGTGTAAAACTATCATACTCTGTCTGAGATATTACTAATTCTTAAGAGCACAGGTTTTTCATTGCATCTGGTATAGGAAACATCACCAGTTGGGAACCTTGCAAACCTGTGCTCTCAATCAACCGAGACTGCTGTCTCTAGGTACATCATGGCTTTAGTAGCCCCAACGACCCGTCTCCCAGCCCCATGAATTTTTGTTTTGTTTATGCAGTATTTATTTCCCTTAATCTTTTTGCTGCATTTGGCATCTGAGAGCCTCCTTTTCTTGGCCATGCCTCTTTAGACAGCTTTTAAGGACAGACAGTATTCTGTTTTTCCTGACTTCTCCTCCATTTTCTCTGACTCTAACAATGGGTATGACCCAAGGCTGAATCCTTAATTCACTCTTATTCCTTCCATCTCTTTTGTGTTTTAGAAATTTAATGTGGCCTGAAGCAGAATTGCAAAAGAGGGAGATTCTTTCCAGCAGCAAAATCCTCAATTTTCATAGCTGGTGACTGGTACAGTCGAGCAGCAAGACTTGAGATAGATTTCAAATTTAAAATGTGACTATTTTTGGAATACCCTAGGCCAGTGGTTGGCAAACTCATTAGTTAACAGAGCCGTAATGCCCTTAGTTAGTTAACTCATTAGTTAACAGAGCTGTAATGCCCTTCCTTCAGTGTAGTGACTTGCTCACCTTCCTAAAAACCTTTGTTCAGCTCCCCCATCCTCAATGAGGGCCGCCTGACCAACAGTTCTATTTAATATTGCAAACTTTTGCACTTTCTATCTTGATTTCTCTTACTCTAGTCAAATTTATATTTTTTCTATAACATTTCTAAATTCCAACATAATATATGTTTATATATATATATATATATATATATATATATATATGTATATATATATATATTATTATTAGTTATTGCTCCTTATGTTTGTTTTTCCCTGATAAAATTATATATTCTATTTTGTTCAGTGATGTCCCAGTGGCCTAGAAAGTGACTGGCACTTAGTAGATGATTAATCAATATTACTCTAATCAAGTTGGAAAACTTCCCTATATTACCCACTAAGTTTCTTTTTTTCATTTTTCTGCCAACAGCCTACTCTAGGTTGTCTCTCATGTTAATTAGCTACTTAGCATGTTAATTGCATTTCCTGTTCCCTCTCTTTTTAATCCATTTCCTTTACTGCTGGCTGATTGTCTTCTTCAAACCCAAGTTTAGCTTCTCATTATCCTCAGGAACCTTCACTGTAGAGTCAAGTCAAAACTCTTTATTCTAGAACTTGAGGGCCTGCTCAATATGACTACCAATCACATCCAGCCTCATTTATACTCACTCCTCAATTAACTCTAGTTAAACTGGTAATGGCTTTTTCCATTTAAGAAAATTCATTGACCTCCTAATCCCAGGTCCTATGTGACTTTAAACTAATTTACTATCCATGTAGGCAACATGAGCTAGAGGAATGTACATTTAAACAAAAAGCATTTGTACTGAAGCAGAAATTCAGGTCACAGAAGAAAGACATTTTCCTGACTTATTCAGGTACATGTGGTCTCACAACTGAAATAGATCTCATCTCCACTTTTCTTCAGAATAAGCAAATCATACTAATTTGCAAAGATTCAAGCTCAACTTTGTGATTAATTCCCTGCCTTTTAAAATCTATATTTTTCAAATAAACATAAAGAGTACATGTTTTGTCCTTCCACAAATATTCTGATGTGCTTTTCCTCTCTTTCTCTCCCTGCCCCTTAAGAAATACTGACTTACAGGCTACACACGACTTTTCATCCCCAAACGTTAGGAGCCTCTTCTCCCAGGAGGAATCCCTTACCTCCACACCTGTATCTGCCTTGAGAGCAAAAGCCTGGGAAGGGATCAGGCCTCTAGGAAGGGATAGGGGTTTATGCTTTGGATTAGTGAGGAATCTGGAATCCCCAAATGGAGCATTCTTTTACTGTCATCTCTAAATGTTTCAAGATTTTATTTTCGCACCACTTTCTATCTCAACATGAAGGCTGTTAAAAGTGATAATGAATCTTTTGGTTTCTGCAGTACTATTACTTTACATCTACCACTAAGATTTAAGAGGCTCTTGTTCTAGAAGGACCTCCCAATATTCCTCCTCCTGTTACTCTTCCCCTCCTTTGAATTTCTACTTTATTCATTATTATACACATTGGACATTCTAGAATTTGACATTATTTTGCCCTCTCTCTCTCTCTCTCTCTCTCTCTTTGTTTTGGTTATATATTGATCACTGCAGAAATCTTATAGATGTAAACTGTGTTGCTGACAACCATAGTTGCTAACTCTTGCTAATCAATAAAGGTACCAGTACAGCATTTGAAAAATTCACATTGCAGAGGCTCTACTCAGACCTGAGGAAACTGAATTACTTGTCTAATTTCTAAGTAATTTACATTTTTTAAAAAAGCCTCCCAAATGATTCTGATGATCAGCCAGATGTGGGTCTTATTACTTTAGATAGTTAACCTGGAGCTAATAGTTGAATAATCTCAAAACATCTTTTGCCTTAAAAATTATTTACGTTTAACTAATATGGATTCCTGACTAAATATCTGATTTTAGATATTACTAAATCACCTAGCCTAGGATTTAGAGTCTAGCACTTGAATTTGTGAGTAACATATAATATCTAAGAGAATTTTAGAGTTCAAAACACCTAAAATTTCACTACATATACAGTCATATTTTATATGGAAAGAGACATATATAATATATAGCTATAGATTCTCATTTTTCTTTTGACATGACATTATGTTAGACACTTCTTAATGTCATCATTCTTCTAAGTAGTGAAAATAATATTCTATTAGGATGGGCTTTCTGATTTATTTAATCATTTTCTCATTTTTGGATCTCTTGGGTATTTATCATTTCTCCTATAACTGTGAATAACATAACTGATAATTTTGAAATAAGTAATTCATTGAATATATTGAAATAATTGTATTGTATTTTATCTATTTAGAAAATACTTATTCTATTTATAAAATATGCATTTCATTCATTTTTTTAAACTGTCTTAACCTGGACACAATTTTTGCAATGGTCTCTCCAATTAGTGTTTTTTCTCATTTTCAAATCCTTAGAATACCTCTATCAACTACACCATGGTAAGGAGCCATGGAGTTACTCAATTTTTGTTGGCACATTGTCTTTTTTCCTATATTTGGGCCTGCTCCCAACTATTACCGTATTCTCAGGGGTACTTTCTAACATCAACCACACTGCAGGTAGGAGATATATAAATGGTACAAATCAGTGTTCTTTAAAATGTAGCCTACAGGTCACCTGTAATAGATTAACCTTGAGTACTTCTTAAAACTGAAGGATCACGGATCTTTCAAATTACTCAAATACTTAGGTGTGGGGCTAAGAGAATAAAATTTAAACAAGGCCTTAAAACAATTTTTATGCATACTGATGTTTGAAGGCCAGACTTCCATATACTAGAATATCAATGATTTAGGAACCCAGAACTAAGGTACACCAATGCCAATACAACTCTGTATCATTCTACATCTCTATAAAATTTATATGTATATACTTAATCTGTGATTGCCAATTTCTTTTCTTCTCTGCTGCATCCTTCCTCCACTAAGGGCATCTTTTTTACAAAGTAGAGAACATGCCTATTTTCTCAGTCAGCCTCCTTTGGATCCTCTTCTTTACTAGACTTTGACCAGGGGTTCTCTTTTTGGCCTGCTTAGTCCAGCAGTAGTGAGAATTCTATGCCTTCACTTTAGGGAAAATCCTCTCTTGCTTAATATCAGATCACATTTCCCATCTCCCATTTCCTACAACTATTATTACCCTGGCTTGCCCTCAATCAGAATCCTCGTGAGTTAGTGTAACAAGGATCCTTCAGCCTCTTAGCAATTTTCAATCTACCTATTCTCTCAGTGCTCCTTGGCTGTAACTGTCCACTGGCTAGTTGTATTTAGAGTTGAGTCCAATCTCTCTCCCTACTGTATAACTCTATCCACTGCACTAGTCGCTCTTGAAGAGAATCTTTTCGTTCTTTAATCATTTTCATAAAAAAGTTATTTTGTAACACATTATGCTATGTTTTAAAAACAGGAAGATGAAATGAATAGGCCTTACATTGGAGAAAATAACCAACCATCTACTATGAAAGTTTATCTTATATGAAATATTTATAAAGTAATACAACTAAATATAAACAGAAACATGTACCAAACACACATAAAAATTACTATAATTTTGAGAGGGTTATGGAGAATTTCTTCCTGTGGTTATAGTTGCATGGCTGAATTTAACTACATACAAAAATTAGAAATGACTAATTTGATATAGCTTGTATATAATAAACACTGTTGTTCATTTCAAAAAGCTAACTTCATATAACATCAAGCATGACCTGCCTTAATATTAGAATCCATAAAATGCACACATTTTTGTTTTTAGAAACGAAAATATATTAGATAAACTCTACATGTTTTCATTTTAACAGTGTATTATTAGAATAGTCTTTGCCTATTCTGACATCTTTCTATAATACAGAATAGTAATCTAAACTCCAAGGAGAAAGATTCATTTGATGTCAATCCCAAGAAAAAATTTATCTACTGAGATGGACTCCCCATGGTCAAGTGAGGGCCCAAATTTACAAGTAATAAGAGCCTAATGGCCAATGCTGACAGGGGCTTCTCACATATTCTGGTTACTGGGAAGAACCCCTGACTAAAACTCTCTGCTTCTCAACCTATGTTCTGCTAATTTATACAATATAAGTCAATGATTTTAAGAAGTTCCAACTTTTTTCTTCCTACCAATTGATTAAGACATGCCCTATCCAATCAGAACTGCTCCATAATAATGCTGACCAATCAGGATTGCACGATCCAAACAAATCAGAAATATACAAATTTGGATATCTCATTTACATAAAATGAACCTAATTGGGAATCTGGGCAGATACTTTTGCTATAAAGGCAGTCTCCCCTTTGTCTGGATGGAGCACAATTTGGTTTGCTACCTGAGTCTGTGTCTCTGGGCTGTAGCTCTCTTTGCTTAAATAAATGTGATTTTTAATTTTGTTATCTAAGTCTAAAAATAATTTTGGTTACACTAGTTATAGACATACACACATAGGTGTGTGTGTATGTATGTGTGTGTATATATATATATATATATATTTATCTCATTCAAGTGAATCACCACAGTGGATGTTGCCAGGAGAAAGCTCATATACTTACTCAATGTCATTGCCAAGTAAAAACTGAAGAGATTTCTAGTGGCTGTGTCCAGAGACTTTTGGACAGTCAAATCTACTTTGTAATTAATTGTATTAAAAACCTAATAAAATGGCTAAAAATCAAAACACTGACACCACCAAATCCGGATAAGAATGGGGAGCAATAGGAATTCTCATTATTGTGAATAAGAGTACAAAATGGTACAGTTATTTTAAAATACAATTTCGCCATTTCTTACAAAACTAAACATAATCCCGTTCCTTGGTGTATAGGCAAATGAGTTGAAAACTCACAAAAGTCTGTAGAGAAATATTTATAGCACCCTTTTTCATAAATGTTGAACTGAGAAGCAACTAAGATGTTCTCCAATAAGCAAAAGAATAAACAAAATGTGGTTTATCCACAAAATGAAATATTATTCAATAAAAAAAATTGAGCTTTATAACCACAGAAAGACATGGAGTGTCGGAGACCAAATATTGTTCTCACTAGGTGGATGTAATTGTTCTCACTAGGTGGATGTAAACAGGAGGCCAGAAAGCTGGCCAACCTTAATTGCTCTGAAAGGTCATAGCTGATTCCTCATTGTTTAGTTGAAACTATCTGTTTGTATCATGTTAATTTCTGTTATTTCCTGCCTAAAGGCTAGGGGTGTCTCCCAAAGCCTTAATAAAAGGGAGAAAAAGGCCAGAGCAAATGGCAGTCGTTCCCACTAGAGGAAGGCTCCCGCCTGCCCCCCCCCCCATATCACCAAATTAATATTTTCTAGTCTCTCATTTTGTTTGCGTGCGGCCTCCTTCAGAACCAGAACCCTGATCCGGGAAACCTGAACCACGCGGGACTTGGAAAGAGGTTCTCACAAAGGAGGAGGCTTAAGAGCATATTGCTAAGTGAAAGAAGCCAATACGAAAAGGCTGCATTCTGTATGGTTCCAATTATATGCCATTCTTAAAAAGACAAAACTCTGGAGGCAGTAAAGAGATCAGAAGTTGCCAGGGATTCAGAGGGAAGAGCAAATAAGGGAGCACACAGGACCTTTTTGAGGGCAGTGAAAATATTCTAACACAATAACAACAGAAATAGGGTAACTTTTACAAAGCCTATATAATGTAGAATACAAAGACTGAACCCTATGTAATGGCCTTTAGTTTAATAATAATGTGTCAATATTATAAGAAATGTATCGCACTAATACAATATAACAAAAATTATGTGTGTTTGGGGGGAGGGGTACATAGAAGTTTGTAATTTTCAGTAAACTTAAACTGCTCTACAAAACCTGTTAATTAAAAAAAAAAATAAGAAAGCAAAACTTAAGACACAGGTTATGAAACCTAAGTCAAAACAAGACACAATCTTGATAAAAGAAGACAGTTTCCAGAATTGTGCCCAAAGAGCATTTTCCATGGTGAGACCACTGAGCATCTGCATTGTTATCTTATGTTCTTGAGGGGGTTACTGTAATGGTAGCTGTGACAACATTGGAATAAGGCACAGGAGAAATACCAGAGTACTCGGGCCCCATTAGCCTGAAACCTATGATTCTGCATTATTCAGTACGGGTCTGAGTCAATCAATTTTGAAAGACTGCTAAGATAACTAAACCAGGGTTTAACAAGACCAGACCAAATATTAAAGTGAGGCCTACCCTATACAATTACCTCAGACCATGGGGGAGTCCTGTGACTGACCCTTGGGGCAGATTTTGCCTATGTCACCTTCCCCAGAGCCCTAAGACAACAAGGAGTCCTGCCACAGTTGAGAAGCTCTCTGGATCCTTCAGGAGAAATCTAATGGACAGGAAGGAGGAAAAGATTCTCAGAGTAAGTTTCTTGATATTGAAATAGAATTACTGAAATCAGAAATGCTGGTAAACTTCTAGGTAAAATTAATGTCACATGGAAATTTAGGACCCACAGTATCTTTTTTTTTCCCTAAGAAAATCTCCTCTCAACACTAAGAGTACAGTCATAGAGATGCATAAACAGCAGGCGGCACTTTAGGACTTTCAAAAAGGAAAGCTTCTCTTGCTTCCCTAGCTCCTCCAACTAAGGATTTACAGATGTACGAGGATCCAATCCCTCCAGCCCTGGCACTACTCAGGTTTTCACTGAGTGCAGGAGGAGAGAAAGGCCAGAGGCACTGAGGGAGAGTCTCCGCCAACAATGCTGGAATGCCAGTGGCTAGACTGATGCTTTGCAATTCCCATTGTTCCCACTTAACCATCTACTCCACACAAGGATAATGTTTGCTAAGGAATTATTGCTGAACACTTCACAGGAAAGGTATAACTCATGAATTACTACAAAGTTGTAACCAAATTTAGAGTGTCCTTACTACTTCTGATAATATTGCCTATTTTTGCATCACAGTTCTGCTCATTTTCTTTTAAATCCTCATCAGAGGATATATTTTTTATTTATTGAGAGAGAGAAAGAGAAAGAGAGAGAGAGAGAGAGAGAGAGAGAGAGGAAGAGAGGAAGAGAGAGAGAGGGGGAGAGAAACATCAACTTGAGAGAGAAAATTTGATTGGTTGTCTCCTGTATAGCACCTGGCCAGGGCAGTTTTGTTAATTTGCAAAGACTATAAAATCAAAAGTAAGAATTGGCTGTTACCTTATAATGAAAACTTCTCTACTTGTCTCAGGGTAAAACATCCATGTTTTCACCCAATCCCTCGGCTCCAGGACTGAACAGTTCTTGAAGTGCCTCTATCAGACCTAAGGGGAAATAAAAATATATAAATAAACTTCTTGGTATACTTCAGCTAACGTTAAATTCTGCTTGAAGTCATTCAGATGATCTTTTTGACATTTCATGAAATTTCCACATATCTTGCATCAGACTATTTTGTACAAAATAATCAGCACTTGAACACAATTTTTAAAAATAATTTTCTTGTTTAAATCATTTATAATTCCTCCCTTATCCATCTTTGAATGAATGGTGTCATTGCCTGTTATAATGTCAGAATAACTATTTTCCATAATTATCTATTTACTTTCCCTCCATCACAATTTTATTCTTTATCTCATAGTAAAAACAAATGTTTCTGCAAGAGAAGTTGAAAGTTGTTAGGTTTAAACAGTCCTAACTGTGGCTTCACTAAGACTGTTTCATTGCTTTACTTATTATGAAATTTACTAATACATTTTGGTTCCTAATCATATATATGTATTTTTTCCATTTTTTTTTTACCTAAAAATCCCTACTGGAGCCCGAACTCCCATCATGTCTATAATAATATGAACTGAGCCAGTGACAAAGGGTGCTCTGCCAGCATGTTCTATAAGATAACCTTCCTTTACCACAAAGGTTTAGGCAATCTTTTTTGGAACTAGCAAAAATAAAAAAATAAAAATAAATAAAAAAGCCGGCTTTGGTAGTCAATCAGAAACTGGTCTAATTCCATGAATCCTTTTCTGCAGGCTTTCCTGGGCAAGCCTTTTCCCACTGCCTGCAAAACTGACTATTATTCTTTACAAACCTCCTTTGTAGTTCTACCCAAATACCACCCTCTATTTTCCAAAGAATTATGAGTTGCTGAAAAGATCTTTTAAAGCAGACTTTCAGTAGTAGCAAAACCTAATTTGAGAGCTTTTCTTAACTTCTGTAGTCTGTGTGGCACCTGTTTACCCACAGAACAGTCTGAAGGAGACAGGAAAGCAATGGCAGAGTGCTTTAGCTCAGAGAAGTCAGGAAACTGGCCATGTCACCTGCTCTAAAATGCCCCTCTGGATTGGCTTGGTTTTTCAAATGATCTGCATAAGGAGGGCTCATGGTACCATTATATGAATTGAATGGTACTTCTAAACTCTACTTCTAAGATTGTTATTCTATACTAGAGGTACAACACACAAAATTCAAGCAAGGGGCTCTGCCCTCACATCCACAGTAGCTTGCCTCAGCCCTCACAGCCCCAGCTTCGTCTGGAAGGATGTCCAGAAGGTCGTTCCCTTGTCTGGCCTAATTAGCATATTACACTTTTGTTATTATAGACTAGAGGCCCGGTGCACATAATTCGTGAAGTTGCAGGGGAGGGCTGTCCCTCAGCCCAGCTTACGGCATCTCCAAACTGGGACCTTTTGAGGGACATCTGACTGACCAGGATTGGGCCTAAAGGGACTGTTGGACACTGCTCTCTCAATCCAGGACTGCTGGCTCCCAACCACTCACCTGCCTGCCTGCCTGATTGCCCCTAACCACTTCTGCCTGCCAGCCTGACCACCCCCTAACCACTCCCCTGTCAGCCTTATCAATGCCTACCTGCTCTCCTGCTGGCCCAATTGCCCCCAATTGCCCTCCCTGCTGGCGCAGTTATCCCCAAATGCCTGCTCCTGCCAGCTTGGTCACCCCCCAACTGCCCTCCTTTGCTGGCCTGATTGCTTACAACTGCCCTTCCCTGTTTGCCTGATTGCCCACAACTGCCTCCACTGCGAGCCATCTTGTGACCACATGGGGGTGGCCATCTTGTGTGAAAGTGTGGTGGTCAATTTGCATATTACCTCTTTATTATATAGGACATCTTTGGAATTCTTAAGAGCAAGTGATTAAAGACTAGGGGGAGGGTGAGACCAATAAAGCTTTCAAGGAGAGGAATACAACAGTTTTTTAAACAACAGTTCTTCTTATAAATCTTACTATTTTCAACATGGACATTTTCTTGACTCCCATTAATCCTATTAGATATCAATGGGGACAATATGGATAAATCTAAAGTTAAAAAAATAATCCAGACAAAAAAAATACACATTTTATGGTTAAATTTATAAGAAGTTCTAGAAAAGGGGAAAAATGGTTTTGACAGTCTAATTGGAAAGTAGTATAAGGGAACTTTCTGGAACAACAAAAAAAGTCTGTATCTTGATTGAAGTAGTAGTTACATGGGAAGGTACACTTGAAAAAACTATGAAACTGTGCACTTAAAAATCTACATTTTATTTTATGTAAGTTATACCTCAATAAATAACAACAAACAATGGGATGCAAGGAGACTTCTCAGTTTTGGAATAATTTTGAGTAATTTTAAGAAGGAATTTTTACCTTCTTCTGGGCAGTGGAAAAACAATTTTTATTCTTTCACTCATGATCCACTTAATAAAGATTTTCTAAGCACAAATACATCCAGAGTTAACATAGTAACAGTGTACTAGAGCAGTGGTTGACAAACTGTGGTTTGCCGCTCTGTTGACTAATGAGATTGCCAATCACTGATCTAGACTCTCGATTCCATTAATTACAAGCTGTTGTCGTTCCTTGTGATTAGCCCCTATCCCAGTAATCGGCAAACTCATTAGTCAACAGGCGGCTTGTGAGCCGCAGTTTGCCGACCATTGTCCTAGAGAAACTAGTTAGCAAAACAGACAAGGTCCCTAATATGAGTTCAGATTCTATTGGGGAAACATAGACAACTAAAATGGACAAAAGCAAAGAGTATGGCTGTAGCACTGAGAGAAGGCTCATGTTTTAACAAGGGCTTGCATCAAAACAGAGTGAATTATTTTATGCTAAACCCCAAGCTAATCTGAGCTGAAAATATTGGTGCTTACTGAGTCACTGAAAGCTGTTAGAGTGATCAGACCAAGGCAAACTGAATAATGTTTTTCTATTAAACCGAGCCTATGTATCCTCCAAATTACTGAGTCAAAACATCAAATTAATTTTCATGTCAAATTTCACTGGAATAGTGAAAGCAATTTAAATAAAATGAAGGTCTTCTACACCCTAGGAAGTTTATATATACAGCTGTCCGTCAGGATAACATGGTGTTAAGTGACCATCTTTCCCATGAGCAAATCCCAGCTGTGAAGACAGGTGCATCTACTTCTGGTGACTTTGCTGCCAATGAGGGATTTGCAGGCTCTCCCAATAATAAGCATTTCCCATACTCACAATAGATCCAAGCTTGTGAGAAGTGCAGTATTTGACATACAAAGCACACTCACAAATACCAGCATTCCAATATAAAATGCTTTCACGTAATTAACATATGCATACATACATTTTTAAATGAAGTCCCTCTATGGGTACATGGCACTTTTTTTTTAGCTTAGCTGGTATCAAAAAACACCATATTCCTTGGCTTTCTAACTGATTTGTCCAAAATTCTTTCCAAAATGGGAGGAGCCATTTATAAGACTAAAAAAATAAAAGAATGTAAGTAAAAAAAAAAAAACAAAACAAAGCATGAACCATATCCTTTATAATAAAAAGTTAATATGCAAATTGTCCCTATGGGCAGGAGTTCCACTGCCTGGGGGTTAGACATGCACTGACCACCAGGGGATGGCACAGTACATGGCAGGCAGTAGGTGGCAAAGGAAGCGCTGCCAGCCATGATGGGCCCCAATGAGAGCAGGACCATGGTAGGGTGATGGAGCAGGTGAGTGGGAAGCACCATGCCAAGGTGGATGGGAAGGGAGTTCCTGGCTTGCAGTGGTGGCACGCAGATGGGGAAAGGGAGTCCCAGGCCAGCTAGCAGCCAGCAGCTGCTAGGGACCCTACCCATGCAGAAATTTTGTACACTGGCCTCTAGTTTTTATATTTTGTGAAACTCTCTAGGAAGAAATTAATACAATTTTTAAAAGATTGCTCTAAGAGGAAATAAGCTAGAAACAGTGTGCAGTTCAAAACTTAGGTTTGGAATGAGAAGCTTACTTTACACAAAGGCCATAGAGGGTAAATGAATGGTTTGTATTTAACCAATTCAACACACACAACATTACCTCTTACTGATTTCTGCTATCCTTTCCAGTCTCTGGCCAGACAATTTAGGATGTGAATTGTATTCTACTGGCAGGACAGAAACAGGCCACTAAAACTCTAAAGTACCTAGAACTCTAGATAACTCTTTCATACATGCAAACCATTCCATATGACCACAGAAAATATTGTCAGATTGCAATCCAAATTGTAGAATGGCATTTTAATAACTTTCTTACTCTGGTCAGTGATAAGTTCAAAAGAAATCCTCTATTGCTGATCAGGAATTATGGTTCCTGTTTACATTTGTTTAACACATTCAATACGTAAGATATTCATCTATTTATTTACTTATCTGTCTATCGGTCTATCTTGGTCAAGTAATACATTCTTTTAAAATCCCATGTTTTATTTTAATTCTCCAACCAAATAGTTGATCATCAGAATCCTTAACACAATTAAACATTTTCTTAGGATTTTAGTGTAATTTTTCCTTCCACTTTTCCAATTCTTATTTTCTCAATCTCACTTTAGTTCTGGTTTCTGTTTTTTCTTCCTGCCAATGTGAATATCAGCTATCTATGTTCCCAGTTCCTTAGTCACTCTTTGATACTCACTGGTATTTTAAGAAATACTTTAAGGAAAAATGTGATATTGAGTTTGTGAGGTTGGAAGAACTTTATAAGTACTGGCACTTAAGACTTCTCTCAGACAATCCACCGGATACATAATTGTGGTGCAAAATTCTAGATGATTTCTATTCGTTTTTACATTGTCACAGACTTCTTCCCTACAGGCTCTCAAAGATGTCACATGCCATCTGCAGACCTGTATCCACTGATAAGACAAGCCTTTCCCAAGTGCCCTCAGAACAAATTTTAAGCAGCTCCAAATTTAATAAATTTATTGAACATTAAAATCTATCTAATAGCATTGAAACATTTTGAAAGAGGAAATAAAATTTTTGCAACTATTGCTTTAGGATTGCATTTTTCCAAAGGTCCAATTTCAGGAATTAACTTTACTGCTTATGCATACTTTAGATAAGTTCGCAAGTACACATTTAGCAGTGTGGGCCAGTCACTGCACAAGGGACATGGACAAAAAATATTGCACTTTCTGAGTCTACAGTAACTCATAATAGCCTTGCCCAGTGGTAGGCAAACTGTGGCTCGCGAGCCACATGTGGTTCTTTGACCCCTTGAGTGTGGCTCTTCCACAAAATACTACGTGTGGGCATGCATGTACAGTGCGACTGAAACTTTGTGCCCCATGCACAAAAGTAGGTTTTCTGCCCGGGCAAGTCCATTTTGAAGAAATGGTGCTAGAAAAAGTGGGGGTGTTGGTTGGTAGGGTGATGGGAGATGCGAAGCAGGTGGACTGTGGGAGACGCAGCGCAGGGGAGGGGCGGGATTCATGCCCCAGTTGAGTGAGCCAGTCAGCCAGCAGCCTCATTGTGCCGTTCTTAGTGCTGGTCGCATCCGCAAATTGCGCGGGTGACAAAAGTATCTACTTGAGACATAAAGTTACCGGTATTTTTCCAAACAGCTGAAAGTCCTACAGGTATTTTTGTCATCAATTTAAGAATTGTAATTATTTTGTGTTGGTGGCTTTATTAAAAATGAAACTTGTTTTAGGTGCCCTGTTTGACATGGCTACAAAGAAGAAGCAAGGAAAAATGAAAGACGAAAACCATGAATTTAAAGTTGAATGGACTGAGGCCTTCACATTTATTCAAAACTTAAATGGCCTTCTGACCTGTCTTATTTGTCAGGAAAAATTGGTGCATAACAAGAAATCAAATTTGGAGAGACACTGTACAACGAAACACGTGTCATTTAGTACTAAATAGCCTGTCAGTGATGCAAGGAATAGAGCAGTTGAGGAACTTCAGAAGAGTCAAGAAAAATCAAGGTCTGTATTTAATTACTGGATACAATCTTCCAACAATGTTAATACTGCAAGTTTTGTGGTCAAGAGATTGCTAAGAAAGAAAAACCATATAGATGGTGAATGCATAAAAAGTTGATTTGTAAATGCATCTGAAGAGCTATTTCAGAATTTTAAGAACGAAGCAGATATTAAAAAAAAAATTAAAAGAGTTACCATTGTCTGCTAAAACAGTGAAAGATAGAACAGTTAAAATGTCTTCAAATATAACCGACCACCAAGTCGAAGATCTTAAATTGGTTTCAGCTTTATCAATAGCAGTTGACAAGTCTTATGACATAAATGATATAGCGCAAGTTTCACTTTTTGTATGATTTATTTTATCTACAGCTCCTAAAGAAGAACTTTTAGGATTATTGCCACTCAAGGATCAACATGTGGAGAGGATATAGCGAATGCTGTAATTCAGTGCATTGAAAAACATCATATTTCACTGGATAAAATTGTCTCAATTTCAACAGATGGGGGGAAAGTATGATCAGTGTAAGAAACAGGTTTCTTGCTATTTTGAAAATATTAATCACGAGATACTTACCATGGCATCATTCATCAAGAAGCGCTTTGCGCACAGACATTTCCAGAAGAAATTTGCAAAGTTATGGGATTGATGAATAACAATATCAACTCCGTTATAGCTAAAGCTCTTAATCATCTCCAATTTAAAGAATTTTAGTTGAAATGGAGAGTACCCAGATCTGCTGCTGCATAGCAAGGTACGTTGGTTATCAAGAGGAAACGTTTTGAAATGTTTCACTTCCTTATTAACAGAAATTAAAGCATTTCTCCTTGAGAAGGGTGTTCACTATCCAGAACTAATGAACGATCAGTGGATTCAAAAATTTTATTTCATAGTAGACATTATGTCTCATCTAAACCAGCTTAATTGTAAAGTACAGTGGAAAGGAAACACACTTTTTTCTGTGTTAGAAGAAGTTATTTCATTCGAAAACAAATTATCTCTTTTTGCTCAACATTTTGAAAGAGAAACTTTGATTCACTTTCCAAGTCTGTTGCAAAATCGCCAAGAGGATTATTCTGATATTGACATTTGCTATTTCAAAACAACACTTTTACATATGATGGAAGCTTTTCTCAACAGGTTTCAGGAATTCAGAAACAGCCTTTGGTAGAAAAACCTCTTAATGATACTGTAACAGAATTAAATTTTTCTCCCTTTAATACTGACACTGGCAATTTTGAAAGGCAATTGCTGAATTTAAAAAGCAAAGAATTGTGAAGCTCAAAATTCAAACATCTTTGTAATGATATAAAAATATTGGAGAAAAACAAATGGGAACTTAGTTCACAGCACAAGTAGTCTGCTTTGAAAGACCTGGAGAAGGAAGATATGTTGGTTTTTAACACCTGGAATAGTATTCCTGACTCATATAATCAACTGAAAAACTAACGTTTGCTGTTCTTTACTTATTCGGGTCTACATATTTATGTGAACAATCATTTTCAAGCATGAACCTTATCAAGAGTAAATTGAGCCCTAACCGGTTTGGCTCAGTGGATAGAGCGTCGGCCTGCAGACTGAAAGGTACTAGGTTCGATTCCGGTAAAGGGCATGTACCTTGGTTGTGGGCACATCCCCACTAGGGGGTGTGCAGTAAGCAGCAGATCTATGTTTCTTATGGATGTCCCTAACACTCTACCCCTCTCCTTTCCGCTCTGTAAAAAAATGAATAAAATATATATTTTTAAAATTAAGAGTAAATTAAGAAGTTGTCTTATTGATGAGAACCTGGAATTGTGCCTAAAATGAAAAACAACAACATACAAGCCTGACTTACCCAAACTTTCCAAGGAGATGCACAGTCTTTGTTCACATTTAGGGTTTGTCAGTCATTGTCATGTTTTAGTTTTATGGATATGGTAAGGTAAATTGTAAGGAATTTAATTTTATCAGTAAATAATATGGTTTTAAGAATATTAAGTTTTATTCAATGTACCTATAGTTTAATCAAGACTTAAAACTTTAAGTAAAGTTTATTAAGTTAATTTTAGGGAACATTGTGGAGTGAAAGAAGACTGAGAAAGGTATGTTGAGATAGTTTGGACATATAGAGAGGATGAAGGAAAGGAGATAGACAGAAGAAGTATACAAGATGAGTGTGTATGGGAGGGTTGAAAGGTGCAACCTCAGTGAACGTATCTCAATCAGATTGAGAACGTTTTATAGCAAAGGCCAGCTTAGGAATATCCTAATAACAATGTACCTACTTATATAGTTTAAGTTTAAAAAATTGGCTCTCAAAAGAAATTTCAACTGTTATATTGTTGATATTTGGCTCTGTTGACCAATGAGTTTGCTGACCTAGCCAATGAAGGTAAGGAGACATAAACACAAAAGAAGATAATGCAATAGCATTGGGCAAGTATTATGACAAATGTATACATAAGGCTATCAAAAAAATGCAGGTTGTAGACTCAATTTTCCTGATGAGATGTGAAGGACTAGGATATGATATATATATTTGTGTGTGTGTGTGTGTGTGTGTGTGTGTGTGTGTGTGTGTAACTTTAGGGTATGTGTCATCTAAACCAGTCCTTAGTCCTGATTATTGAAAAATTCATTAAAGACTTACACACTTGGTTTCTCTCTGTTTTTATTTAATAGTTATCACTTGGCTAATTCAGGCAGAATTTTTCTCACTCATAAACATATTCCTATTGTGTTATTGTGATAGTTAATGAAGTAATAGATGTAAAATACTTAGTGTAATACCTGGTATGTGATAACTGACCTCCTCCTCAGGAAAAAATAGCAAACAAAACAAAAAACCCCAATCATTCTTAGAGAAGATTTGGCTTATTATTATAACTCTCTGCCCTTGGGCAAAATTTTTATGTGTAAAAGTTGTCACAGTTCTTATTCCCTTAGAAGTCATCCATCTCATCCGAACAGGTTGCTTAGCTTTTATATAGGAAAGAGCTGCATATTCCTCTAAGACTAAAGGCTCATTTGGGGCATCTCTTTGTCTCTAGAAGTCAGTTCTCAAGACTGATAGCTGAGCTGAGGAGATCTCCAAGGTTTTCACAGAGATCATGAATAGGTTCTATGGCGTCTGTATATTCCTCATAAATAAACTGGGATGTCCAATTGTGAGACTTTAAAATGAACTGATTATCTTTAATGGTAAGAAGACATAACCTAGCATATTCTTTGTGATTATGTGTCTGTTTAGAGGGCAATTTGAGCTATTTTACAAAGCTGTAAATTATAGGTACCTGAGAGTAGTTAAAATTATATTAACCCAAAGACAAGCAAATTTATTCTGGTGGAGGGAAAACTGGCCCTCTGCCATTCCAACCATAGGGGGAAAAGGCCAATTTTGCATCCATTTGTAGATTTATTTCAAATTTCCTAGTTCAACCCTTTATGTGTGGTATTTTAAATTCCCTATTGAACCAGTTGATAACATCTTAATAGTGTCCTCATTAATAACCAAGTTAGAGAAATTTTTATATATTTTTCATATTTGTACAATGATCTTGAGTTTGCTCTTTTATAAACTATTCTTTAATAATGTAATTTTATATTTGTTTTGATTTCTCATAATAATTTAGTAAATAACCCATATGTGTTCTGGGTCATCTAGACCACTATCTTATAACCACATACTCTCATGAGAATTGTCACTCTGCACTATACTGCCATAAATTATATAAGAATCTGTGTATAGCAAGACAAAGCCATATTCACATGGTAGACAGATATTTTATTTAAACAAAATATCTATCTCCTGTTACATTAAAAATCATTACTTTGAAATTGACTTTTTCAGATTTGTAGATTTTATTTGTAATTATATTTTGTAAGAGGTATAAGCACAATGCATGTATGCCTGGTTTTGTTTATATATTTTTAATTTTAAGCAATTGTAATTAAAATGAATTAATGTTAAAGTGTAAGGAGATTTTTCTACTTTTTGTTTTTCCCTTTAAAAGACTCTATATTTATACACATTTCAAAGTCAAATTATAGCAGGAAGAATAAGGAGAGGTGGGGTAGATAAGAGATCAATCAAAGGACTTGTATGCATGCATATAAGCATAACCAATGAGGTTGGGGTATGCCTGGGAAGAAGGGGGGACAATGGGGAGATATGTATACATGTAACACAATAAAAAAAATCACTGGACCAAATTTTCAAAAAATGTATATTTCAAAGTTTGCATTTGTAAAAATTTAGTATCTAAGAGATAAATCTCTGGTGTCCTGAAAGAGTTAATTTATTTCAATTTCATGATCATCTTTAATTCATAATGCCTTCCCATAAGATCATGTTCTATAAGAATAAAGGAGGCTCAAAATAAATGTCATTGTTTGAAAAAACCTAGTCCTAATGAAGCTTTGAAAGTTCCCCTGTGTGGCTGCAAAATAGCATTTGTCTCTTCAGATTTTAATGTATTATTAATTTGAGTTTAGTAATATTAGAATCCAATTATGAGAATATCTTATTAGAACAGAACTGCAAAGAGAAATGGTTTTATGTTCTTCCATTTTAAACCCAA
>PVJN01005770.1:0-79947 GCA_004026805.1 Lasiurus borealis
GCCCCCGTCTCCGCCCCCTGGCCCACCCCTCCCCCGCGCGCCCGCCCAGGCGCCCCGCCTCCGGCCCCGCTCCGGCCCCGCCCCCTCCCTGGACGTCCCGCCTCCGCGCCAGTCCCCGGCCCCGTCCTCTCTCCAGCGCCCAGGCCCCGCCCCTGCCCGCCCCAGCGCTCCGCCTGGCGCAGTGGCGGAAATGGGCAAGGAGGGGCGAACCGCACAGCGAAGGCGAAGGCGGGGCTCCGACTCCTCCCTGCTCCCGCCGACTCCTCCCACCCCGGGTCACGCCGTCACAGGGACGGAAGCGGCGGCGGCGGCGGAGGCGGAGGCGGCGGCGACGGCCGAGCGGGGGCTGCGGCTCGAGGTGCAGACTGTGCAGCCCCGTGCGCGCGGCGCGCGGCTCGGGAGGGGCGCCCGCGGCCCGGGGCGGAGCGCTTCGTCTCGCACGCTCCCTGAGGTGAGGCGCACGCGGCTTCCGAGTGACCGGAGGGGCTGCGGCGGATTTGGGATGTCAGCTCTGCACAAAGCAGCTTGGCTGGGGTGCAAACCCTCCTTCTCCTCCTGCGCTGCGCCCCTCGCCCAGGTGGGAGGCGGACGGGTGCCCTAGGGGCTGATGCCTCCCTCTCCGGGTTGGAAGCGGGGTGCGGGGTGGAGATCTCTGCTCCAGGAGGAGAAATTCCCGGGCCGGGGTGTTGCGGCGGCGGGGTTCCCTGATTCGTCGCGTTGAAGGTTTCTCCTAACCCCATACAATAATTTCTTTCTCTCCAGCGCCGCCGTCTCCCCGAGACTGCCTGCACCTCTTTAGTGCTCAGGTGAGCCCGGAGGTTGGTGCTCCCCGACCTCGGGGAACGGACCGGGAAAGCTTTCCGGAGAGCGTGGCGGCTGCAGCGGGCGCAAGGGAGCGTTGGGGATCCCTCCAGCGGACTGTTAGAGCCCTGTCACCTGGGGAGTGCGTGCTGCGTTGGGGAAAACCCACAGCCCTGAGTAGGAGCCCCCCGTGCTGGTTCTCAGCCGGGAGGTGGCGGTGAGGAGCCCGCACAGCCTTGCAGGTGTCCTAGTAATGCGGCCGGCACGCGTGGAGGCTCGAAGGGCATTGCTAGGTGCTGGGCTAACTCCTCCCCGGCCGGGAGCCCAGAGCAGGCAGCCGCATTAGCGTGGATGTTAGTCAACAACCTGGCAGCTGGCAAGTGAAACAGGAAGGAAGAGAAAAGCCCAGCTGTAGAAAGTTGGGGTTCGATGATATGGAACCTAGCCAGATAGAGGCCCAGCCTTCCCTTTGGTGAGCGCACTGAAGTCCATAGACCAGCCAGCCCATTTGGGCAGATCCATCACTCCACATTCACACCACATTCACACGTAACTTAAGACGTTTGTGTTTTGTTTAGCTTTTTTTTTTTTTAAATCTATTTTAGTGGGAGAAAGACATTAGGAGAGAAGGTTTCTTAAGGAGGCACATGAGAAAATGACAGTCAATAGTTTTTTCAGGCAGGGAACGTAAAGAATTCAGGCCATTGAACTGGATCCATATTTTGGAAAATTTCATTAGTGTGGATGCAGTAAGGTGCTAGTCTTGCTTTAAGTGGCCGAAAGGGAAATTCCTGTTTCTGTTGTCTGAAAATGTTTGTAGTAGTTTGTTTTATTTTTAGAAACGCTGATGCCCCTACAATTTTTATTTCAACATGGAGTCATTTTGATTCTTATTTTTATGAATAATGTGTGGTTTTTTAAAAGTCTTTTTGAATAATTTACTTCAGGAAAAAACCCTACTTTTTTTTCTTTTGTCACATTAACAGAAAACCAAGATTCTAAATTTAAAACTAGGGAGATGTGTGCTTATATAATTATATAAAACATGAAACATGATTAAATTTAAGATCAGACGTGCTTATTTATTTGAAGAAGCAGGTGGGAAAGCATGTACGATATACTGATTTGTTTTAATGACACTTTTGATCAATATTACTAGATTTTATTTACTTTTACATCCTCATCCGAGGATATCTTTTTATTAATTTGAGAGAGAATGAGGAAGAGAGAGAGAAATATCAACGTGAGAGAGAAACATCAATCAGTTGCCTCCTGCATTCACCCAGACCTGGGATTGAACCCAAAACCTAGGTTTGTAACCTGACTAGGAATCAAACCCACAATCTTTTGGTGTATGGGATGATGCTCTAACCAACTGAAACACTTGGCGAGGGTTCCGATATTATATTTTAAAGCACAAAAATTATAGTTCTTCCAACTTAAAAATTTTTCCTACATTTTAAGCCCCAAAAACCCAACAATAGTGAAAATACAGAAATTACAGCAAGTGTCAATAAAGGATGATGGCACATAACTGTTAATTGTAATTAAAGGTGAAAATGTACCGCCCTAAAAGTCTTCTATCATATTTTCCCAGACAACACAGACTTAATAATGGCTTTTATAGCTAATGTATTTGTTTCCTCTTAACCATTTCTTGATTTGCATCATTCTTTATTGAAATTAAATACATATTTTCCAGTATACAGTTGGACTTAAATGTTTGATGAAATTCCTATGCTTTTTTTTTTTTTTTTTTAGAATGCCTGCTTTCCTAGAGTCAAATGTTGCATGAACCTAGGCTGTTTATGTTCCTAAACCCCACATTAAATCAAATATTTACTTATTTTAAAATAAATTTTTATTGCCGAAACCAGTTTGGTTCAGTGGATAGAGCAACGGCCTGCAATTTGAAGGGTCCTGAGTTTGATTCCGGTCAAGGGCACATCCCCAGTAGGGGGCATGCAGGAGGCAGCTGATTGATATCTCTCTCTCTCATCAGTGTTTCTAACTATCCCCCTCCCTTCCTTTCTGTAAAAAATCAATAACATATATTTAAAAAAATAATTTTTATTGATTTCAGAGAGAGGAAGGGAGAAGATGAGAGGGATAGAAACAACAATGATGAGAGAATCCTTGATCTGCTCCCTACCAGGTATTGAGCCCCCCCACAACCCAGGCATGTGCCCTGCCCAGGAATCAAACTCTCACCTCCTGGTTCATAATTCAATACCCAGCCACTGAGACACACTGGGCTAAACTCAAATATTTTTGTGGCAATACTTATGTACTAGTATACTATACATTTACACAAATTCTGTATTTACATATGCCTTATTTGTAGTTCACTTTTTAATAATGTGGGATATATGTTTTATACAAAGAGATTTGTTAGATTGGACAGCCTTTTGAAAATATAAATGAGGTCCAGAAAATCTTTTTTGGGTTTAGGTAGGTAGTAGCATTAACATTGTGTTAGTGTTTTATCCATCTGTGTCCAGAGTGCTGTAAAACAAAATGACAACTTACTTAATGCTCAAAGAACTATAATGCATTTCAGAATATGTGTAGAATATATGTGTTCACAACTAACATAGTTTGAGAAAGTGAAGAGTGAGTTAAAGGAAAATCATCCATAACATTGGTGTCAAGATTTCTCAGAGTCGATGTAGATAGAAAACAAAGTTTTCACACATGATGTTAATAATCTATTAAAAATACTCTAGGAGTGTTAGCAGAACTCACAGTAGGGAACAATAGATTACAAGTCCCTTAAAGTTTTTCTTCAAGATGAAGATTGTATACAGGCATACCTCATTTTATTGCACTTCATAAATATTGCACTTTTTTGCTGATTGAAATCAAGACCCCCCCACCAGAAAAAGATTACGACTCACTTCATAGTGATACTTCATTATGGTGGTCTAGAACCAAACCCACAGTATCTCCCAAGATATGCCTGTTTGTGGAATTTATATTTAATGATAATACTTTTCCACTTTCAAATTTCTTATCTATAGGTGTGTTCGATGTATTTTGCATGCTATTTTGTGTGAGTGTATGTGTGTGTAGTAAATACAATGGATCAGAGAAAGAGATGTGTGATAATTGTGGAATTCACATCATTGAGTATTTCTGTTAAGCATTTTTCATTCCTTATGTAACTTAATTGAAAAAAAACCCACTAATTTGATAACTCAATCTTTCATAGTTACCATGCATTGTTTTTCTTCTAGACTTTTGGTTCTTAATGTTTTTTTTAGCCATGCTGTTGTTAGACTAGTTTGAGAACTTAAAAAAAAAAATTTCTAGTGGAAGATCCAGTAACTGTCCTGGCTAGGTAGCTCAGTTGATTGGAGCATAATCCTGATAGGCCAAGGTGGTGGGTTTGATCCGTGGTCAGGGCACATACAAAGACAACCAGTTAATGCATAAATAAGTGGAACAACAAATCCATCTTTCTCTCCTTCCTTCTCTCTCTATTGAAAACAATTAACAAATTAAAAAAAAATTAAAAGATACAGTAACTAACTCAGATTCCTATATTTGGTAGTGACTAGATGGTGTGCCTGAGGTTTATTTGTTGGGTTTTACTGAATAGGAATGAATGAAGTTTTTGTTGTTGTTGTTTTGTTTTGTTTTTAAGTATAATAAGATCAAAATTCGGGAACTGCTAAGAAAATATAGTAAGATAGAGACAAAAAATGGGTGTTTTTACTCCTTGAATTTTACAAACAATGTGATTTGTCTGTTTGGTCACTTTGTGTAGAGTTTTTCTCAATTTTGTATTTTTAAATGTATATACCAGTAGTGGATAACATTTATTTATACTTAAAATATGCCAGTTCTGTTTAAGTAGCTCTCACTAATGCTATAATAGACTCTTGCCATGCCTATTTTATGTGTGAGAACACTGAGGTCTTAGAGATGTTAAGTAACTTGAAAGCAATGGCTTCACATTCAGTTAGTCTAACTGAAGAGAATATATTATCACCTAGTACTACATAATAACTGTTCTAGAATGTTGGAGGTATTAGTAAATGCTAATGTTTAATGGTTTACTTTTTTTTTTTTGCAGATCATCTGATACAATGGCAACTGCACGGGGGAGAACAAAGAAAAAAGCATCTTTTGACCATTCTCCAGATAGCCTTCCTTTGAGGAGTTCCGGTAGGCAGGTATTACTCATTTGTTCATTCTGTGCACCTGTTTTGAGCACACAGAATTATTCTGATTGGTACTGAAGAATTATAAATGAAAAGATTATAAACTTGTAGTGTGGTTGAAAAATTCACCCTGTCACAGTCACAGTACAGGATGATAAAGAGATAGAATGTAGAAAAAAAGCATAATGGCAGGGGGAATTACAAAGATAGAAGCATCAGGTTTGAATTGGCATGGGGTGTTCAGAGAATTGCAGCTGTGTAGTTGCCTCCAGGATGTGAGCTGTGGTCAGATCATGCTTGGTGGGAATTTGACATCAGCTTATAGCTGTTTGGGTGCTATTGATGGTTTACTCACTGCCATCTTTTTTGTAGGCCTTTGTTTCCCCCACCAAAGAAAAATCTTGAATGATGTAATTATTGTCCTAGTTTTTTTTTTTAACATGCAGTAAAGAGAGGGTATAACTGTTCTAAGAAAAAAAATCCAATTTGAAAGTAGCTTTTATTTTGATTGACACAGCTTTTTTCCAAAAACGGTTCTCTACTCAGAGACCTATTGTTAACGTGCTGGTTCTGTATTGCAGGCAAGTTAGTGAATTATTTGCACAGAACAATCTCAAGGAAATGGCTATATTGTTAGACCCTAACCTACTGCCTGGATGTTGTTAATCCACAAGTTTAGAACTCCTAACATGAAGGTCACATTTACCCTTGGCCACTCTGGTGAAATCTTGACCCCAACTGGTTCTTTCTTAGGCAAAGAAAAAAGCAACGGAGATGATGGATGAGGATGAAGACGGTGGGTCAGAGAAGAAGTATAGGAAATGTGAAAAGGCAGGCTGTACTGCAACGTGTCCCGTGTGCTTTGCAAGTACTTCTGAAAGGTCTGTTTAGATGACATATCTTGGCCTCATTCCTGCCTATGAGGGCGTTCTTTGTGAGGACATCATCCTCAAAGATAGTTTTACTAAAGATAGATACAAATACTGTAAGTCATCTAATAATAGAGACATTGCCTATACATTCTGTACATACCATATCCTCCTATATGATCCTCCTGTAGATATAGCCATATCAATTTTGCACAGTGGCTATTCAGTGTCCTCACATCCCACCGACTGTAGCTGAGCTGCTTTTGTGAGTGAGAATGGAATAGGATCAGGGATGGGGACACAGCAGAGAGAACTGTGGAGCTCCCTGTAGACCAGCATATGTTGTAATTTTTGCTAACATTCTCTAGGCTTCTATCCTCCCTCACATAACATACCTCCTTTTCCAGTAGACATAAACAGGTCTCATGGAGGCTCTGGGGCTAACTGCACTTGCTGTTTTTATTGGAATGACACAAGCTTGACTTTTACTTCCAGAGGAAAATCTTCAACGGAGCCTTAAGATTCAGTAAAACCTGGAACACAAATCTTGTTTTTTAAGCACGAAGCATGATGGTGTTAGTATTCATTGTGGCATTAGATTTCATTCTTTTACTACATTATTGGCTGCTTGACAGGTCATGTTTGCCAGATTGCCTGCTCAGGGGTTCTATTCCAGCTGGCCAGATTCATTCACTACTCAGTATTGGGACAGATGTTCTTACCAGAGACCACCCTTCTCTCCTTCACCCATGTGCAGCTTGCAGCAAGCACAGTGATATCCCTGTTTTGTGTCATAAAACCCTATCCTGGCTCCACAGAGTCCTGATAAAGCTCCTAAGTCTCAGGCCCTTGGTGTACAACCAGGTAGGTTAGGTCCTCTGATCTAAGTCCTTGTGTCCTCACCATGTGTTACCACCTATCAATCATCCACTGCACTTCCTCTGTTATTAGCTATTGGTTGTTAGCATTGTAAAGAGAGAATGCAACATGGGCTTATAGGAAATGCTTGATACATGTTTGTGTTTTAAAATGAAGAGGATAGGTTGGGTTGGGAGGAAAGGGGGAAATATATTTTAGTGAAACACAGGGAAAACTTTTATTGTTATTTTTGCTAAAATAAAGGAGGCAAATGAAAAAAAAAAAGAGAAGAAATTTTATTTATTACCAAAGCTGCATGTTTTTTCTATTTTCAGATGTGCCAAGAATGGCTACACCTCCCGATGGTATCACCTCTCCTGTGGGGAGCATTTCTGTAATGAATGCTTTGACCATTACTATAGAAGGTCTGTTCTCTCATCGTTGGAGGTTTTTGTAGTGGAGGGGGTCAGATGGTTAAGGCTGAGCCCACAGGTTATTGAATTATTCCACTGTTGCAGGCATGCCTTCATTGACGACAACTTGCAGGCCTTTATGCTGTAGTTTGCATGTATGCATGCTTACATATGTGCACATTCAAGGTTTAAAACTGTCTGCTTCATTGAGACAGTTAGTCTCTTTAGTCTGCAAGATCTGAAAGCTCTAGGAGCTGCTTTACTATTCTGTGACGGAGTGCATAGGGGGACGAATGCCAAGATTTGGGGGAAGGTACTGCTAAGTAGGGGGAGCTTGGACAGATAGGTAGCAGCTGTCCCTTCCTAATAGTTTTAGATTTTAAAACTGATAGGAATGCACCTTACCTGACATTCTCTTTTATGGGTACCATAATAACTTCCCCCTCTTCATGGCTAGTTAAGTTCTTTACATAAGATTTCCTAACCTGCCTTCTGTTTTGAAAACCCAATTAACTTAGCATGACATATTTATTTTTATTATTTTTCAGCCATAAGGATGGATATGAGAAATATACTACATGGAAAAAAATATGGACTAGCAATGGAAAAACTGAACCTAGTCCCAAAGCTTTCATGGCAGACCAGCAACTCCCCTACTGGGTAAAAAGCACTTGTGCACCTAAATGCAAGAAAAATGGATAAAAATACTGATTTGGGGGGAATTTTTCTTTTACTACATTTATTGTTTTATGTCTGTTAAAGCAAATCACATTTTGTATTTTTGTAGGAAACTTCAACATAGTATAAAGAAGAAACTAAGGACTTATCACCAGCTAGTGATAGCCATTGTTAAGCTTACATATTCTCACCTTTTCTTCTGTTAATAACCTAAGTGTATCTTTAAAGACAGTTGCTTTATATACAAATTCTAATAAGGTTTAACATTTTAGTTTTAATATAATTTTGTTAACTTTTAGCTTTTTTATTAGTTTAACTTTATATTATTTTCCCATTTAACAATTCTTTGAAAATAAATTGTAGTGTTGCATTTATTAGATAAATATCCCATCTATATAATAAAAACCTAAGTGACCATTACAGCCGAATGACAAAATGCCCAGTCACTGTGATGCACACTGACCACCAGGGGCAGACCTCAATGCAGGAGCTGCCCCCCAGTGGTCAGTGTGCTCCCACAGCAGGAGTGCTGCTCAACAAGTCAGGCTCACAGCTGGCGAGCACAGTGGCAGTGGCGGGAGCCTCTCCCACCTCCAAGGCAGCGCTCAGAAGCAGTGAGCTGAGTGGTAAGGAGTGAGGGATTCCAAACTTGAAGACTATGTCTAACTGCAGGCTTAGGCCTGATCTGCACAGGGAACAGGCCTAAGGCGGCAGGCAGATATCCCCCAAGACTTCAAAAAGGTGCAGGTGGAGCTGAGGAACCCCTCTCTGAGTACATGAATTTCATGCACCAGGCCTCTAGTCATTTAATAAATGATTTGCCAAATTTTTTAATATAGGTAGATTTGAGCTGCTCTTGCACACTTAAAAATTAATTTAAAAAAAATGAAACATAATATAAAATTAACTATTTTAAAGTATACCATTTAATGGCATTTACTACACTGATACCACCACCTCTATCTAATTTCAAAGTGTTGTCATGATTCACAAAGCAAACGATGGCAGTCACCTCTCATTTTTCTGTTCCCTATTCCCTTGCATACATTAAATTGATTTCTGTCTTTATGAATTTACCTATTTTGGATGTTTTATATAAAGGAATCATGTAATATGTGCCCTATCATATCTGGCTTCAACTAACCATAATGTTTTTGAGGTTCATTCATGTCTTCGTATATGTTAGTTCCTTGTTCCTTTTTATGAATGAATAATATTCCATTATATAAATTTGCCACATTTAATTTATGCAGTCATCTGTTCATGAACAGTTGGATTGCTTCTACGTTTTAGTTATCCAAAAAGTCCTGCTATGAATATTTATTTACAAATATTTATTTTAATACCTGTTTTCAATTATTTGCAATACATATCTAGGAATGAAATTGTTGGGTCACATTCTGTGTTTACCTTTTTGGGGGGCTACCAAATTGTTTTCTTTAGCAACTGCTATAGCAGCATCTTTTATTCCCATCAGCAATGGATAAGGATTTAAATTTCTTCACATCCTCAACAATTTATGTCTCCCCATCCTTTTTTAAATTTTTTTTGCTATTCTATTGGGCGTAAAGTGGTATCTGGTGATTTTGATTTGCATTTTCCTTATGACTAAAGTGTTTTTTCACGTGCTTGTTGGCCATTTTTATATCTTCTTTGGAGAGATATCTGTTCAAATCTTTGCTCATTTTTAAATTGGGTTGTTTGTTGTTGATTTGTAAGAGTTTTTTATTCTGGATACTAAACCCTTATCAGATATCAGGTTTGCAAATATTTTCTCCAATAGGTTTTCTTTTCACTTTCTTGATAGTGTCCTTTGCTGCACATAAATTTTTGATTCTGAAGTTTAGTTTATCTATTTATTGTTTTGTTGCATATTTTTTTTGGTATTATATCTACTAGTAAGAATCCATTGCCAAATCTGAGGTCATGAAGATTGACTCCCCTAATTTTTCCTCTAAGAATTCTATCATTTTAGTTCTTACATTATGGTGTTTGATCCATTATGAGTTAATTTTTGGATATGTGTGAAATAGGAATCCAATTTTATTCTTTTGCATTGGATATCTGCATGCTTTAAAAAAATAAGCTTTTTATTTTGGAATAATTTTAAATTTACAAAAGAGTTGCAAGAATAATACTCAGAGTTCCCATCTATTCTCTACTAGTTTCTCCTAAAGTTATCATCTATCACACCATGATTGTTTGTCAAACTAAGAAATTAACATTAATACAGTACCAATAACTATATTATGGACTTTTTTTATTATTGATTTTTTACAGAGAGGAAGGGAGGGAGATAGAAAGTCAGAAACATCGATAAGAGCAAGACATCGATCAGCCGCCTCCTGCACGCCCCACAGTGGGGATGTGCCCGCAAGCAAGGTACATGCCCCCGACCGGAATCGAACCTGGGACTTCTCAGTCCGTAAGCCGAAGCTCTATCCACTGAGCCAAACCGGTCTCGGCTATTATGGACTTTTTATGGGCTTCATCAGTTTTTTCAGTAGTGTATTTTACTGTTCCAGGATCCTATTCAAGATACCACATTACATTTAGTGGATAGTTTATGACTCACTGTAACTAAATTTAACACTAATTATTTCCTTAAGTTAGAGCTGGAATACCTTTCTGACAATAGTAGTTGTCAGATTCTGTTGCACTTTTTTAGTGCCTGAGCTAACATTGAATCAGAAATTATGGGGTAAAAGTATGTTATATAGCTGATGGTCATGCAAGGGAGAGGAAAAGTACTTAAAAGTGCTAAAAGATTGGTCAAATCATGTGGCGAAGATGGCAAAGTGAGTGGTGGAGGAGAGAAATGCAGGCTCAAGATTAACCAACTGGTTGACCTTGACATGTTACTTTCCATTTAGGTTCAGTGCACAAAGCCTGAGTGTGGAAAATGGAGGCAACTTACCAAGGAAATCCAGCTTACTCCACAGATAGCAAAGACCTACCGCTGTGGTATGAAATTAAACACTGCTGCTAAGGTACGGTCTCTGTTGGTTTTCCTTTTGAATTCATTGCTGGGTTAATTTAATTGTTAGTAAATATTAATGGTGTATATTTCTTGTTTATTGTATTGCTCATTGTATCAGTATTGTATTGGTCCACTTACATATAACAGAACAACTACAATGGCTTAACCAATGAAGGGTTTTATTTTTCTCTCATTATCAGCAGTTTGGAAATAGGCTCTGCAGGGTTGGTGTAGTTGCCCAAAGAAGTCTTGTCGTTTCGAGTTCTGCCACAAGATGGTTGCTGCACCATCAGCCATTCTGATCAAAGTCTAAGCAGTAAAGATGGGAGAGTCAAAGGCAAGAGGGCTGTGCCAGCTAAGTCTCTCCCTCTTTTATTGGGAGCTTTCCTGGAAGTTCTAACAATAGATTTCTGTTTATATTTCATTGGATGGAATAAGATCATGCAACTACTCTGACCAGCAGTAGAGGCAAAGGAAGGAAATCCTATGTAATAAAAGGCTAATATGCAAATTGTCCCCTCCGGAGTTCGACCGACCAGGAGTTTGACTGCTTGCTATGATGTATACTGACCACCAGTGGGCGGCTTGGAATGAAGGAAGGCTTCCAGGGAAGGAAGGCCCCTGGCAGCAGCTGGGAGAAGGAAGGCCCTGGCCAGCAGCTGGAAGACCCCTCCAGGCCTGATTGCTGGCCAGGCCTAGGGACCGTACCCATTTACAAATTTCATGCACCAGGCCTCTAGTCCTATATAATAAAATCCTAATATTCAAATTGACTGAAGGGCGGAACCATCTGTGTAACAACTGGTTGCGATGATGTGCACTGACCACCAGGGGGCAGATGCTCATTGCAGGAGCTGCCCCTTGGTGGTCAATGCAGTCCAACAGGGGAAGCACTGCTCAACCAGAAGCTGGGCTCATGGCTGGCAAGTGCAGTGGCTGTAGCAGGAGCCTATCCCATCTCCGCTGCAGGCAGGCAGTTAGGAGTGAGGGGTCCCAGACTGTGAGAGCCCCTGAACTGCAAGAGTGTACAGGTCAGGCTGAGGGATGCCCCCCCTTCTCCACAGTGTATGAATTTCATGCACTGGGCCTCTAGTATTTTATAATTGAGCATGGTGTAATATTAAACAAAACCAGGATCCTTTTACTAAGGAAGAAAGGATGATTGAATATGTTTGGACAATTAGGGATCTGCCATCGAAAGTATAATATGCCTTTTTTGACATTTTTAGTAGGTTAAAGCATTAATTTACATAAATGTTCCTGGTTCCTTTAGTATATTAAAAAATGTTAGAAGTCACCGAAGCCCGTTTGGCTCAGTGGATAGAGCGTTGGCCTGCAGACTGAAGGGTCCCAAGTTCGATTCCTGTCCAGGGCATGTACCTTGGTTGTGGGCATATCCCCAGTGGGGGATGTGCAGGAGGCAGCTGATCGATGTCTCTCTCTCATCGATGTTTCTGGCTCTCTGTCCCTCTCCCTTCCTCTCTGTAAAAAAATCAATAAAATATATTTAAAAAAATGTTAGAAGTTATTATCTTGGGAGTAAAATACTTCTTTAAAAAAATTGAAATATTCACATGTCATAAAATTCGCAATTTTAAAGTATACAATTCCATAGTGTTTGATATATTCACAATCATCACTGGCAAAATATTTTCTTAGTTCAAATATTTCTCATAAAGAATGAATGAAAACTTTTATAAAGTTTATGATCAAGTTTTTTAAAACCTGGGATTTAAGATGTAAATATTATTAAAGCAACATAAATATTGTAAACATTTGGACAATTTGCTAAGTGAAATGGTGAGAAATAGGGTATGGACATTTAGAAATTACATTGTTATTATTTTAAATTTTACACAAGTATTACATGAATATAATCTCAGGGTTTTAAAAAAGTAAATTGAATATATGTGTGTGTGTGTGTGTGTGTGTGTGTATGCACACACACATACAATACAGAAATAATAAATGAAAGTCCTCCTTTAACCATTTCCTCCTTTTCACCTTAATAGGTAACTACTCTTAATAATCTATCCTGCTAAAACAGCAAATTTCAACTGGTACGGTGCAAGAATTTGTAAAACATGCAATACTTGGACTATTTAGTCAGGGTTATAGACCTCTCTTCCCTTAGATTGTCAAATAAAAAAAGGTCAATAAACAACACAACAATAGTGATCCAGTGTGAATGAATCAAAATTATACCAATTTTTTGTCAGATTAGCAAAAAATAAATTTTTTTTGGTGTGCTACAGGATTTTAGTAATTAGTTTTCCATGAAATGAAAAAGGTTGAAAATTGCTGTATTAGAACTTTTTTTTATTGAGTACATATTTCTGTTTGACACATCTTTTAAAGCTCTCAAGACAACTATCTTAACTTCTACTTAAAGATTTGAAGACTTATAGTACAGAGAGATCATTTTCTAATATATGTAAAATTATATCTTTTAAGAAAATTTAGTTGTATTGACTTCAGAAAGGAAGGGAGAGGGAGAGAGAGAAACATTAATGATGAGAGAAGATCATTGATTGGCTCCCTCCTGCATGCCCCACACTGGGGATCGAGCCCGCAATCTTGGCATGTGTCCTGAGTGGGAATTGAGCTGTGACCTCCTGGTTGATAGGTCGACACTCTACCACTGAGCCATGCTGGCCAGGCTACATCTTTCTTTTAATTCAGTTATAATATATGTACAGATCTTCAGTGCATTTTATTGAGTTTTGGAAAAATATCTACAATGTGTGACCAATACCCAATTAAGATATACTTTCCTACTACCCTAAAAATTTTAGTTGTTTCCTTCCCTACCACTAGAGGCAATCACTATTCTGATCCTTAACAGAGTTTTGTCTGCTCTCTTTATTGCTGAGTGTGGAATACCACAACTTGTTTAACTATTTTCCTTGAAGGGCATTTGTGATGTTTTAAATTTTTTCTATTATGAATAAAACACATTCTGTGCAGGTGTTTTTTATGGACTTAGGGTTTCATTTCTTAAAGGTAAATTACATAGGAGTGGAATTGCTGAGTCAGATGGTAAATTTATATTTTAGAAACTGCTAAATGGTTTTCCACAGTTGTAGAATATTGAAACATTTGGTGGTGTTAACTCTTAATTTTTTTAATTTTAATTTTAGCTCTTCTAATGGGTCATTGTGGTTTTAATTTTCATTTTTCTGATGGCTAGTGATGCTAAGTATCATTTCATATGCTATTGGCCATTTATACCTTGTCTTTGGAGAAATCTCTGTCTAAAACTTTTTTAAAAATTAGGTTTGTTTTGTAGACATTCCTAAGTAATCTGGATATTTATAATAATATAAAAGTGCAATATGCTAATTAGACCAGACGTCCTTCCGAGTGTCCTCTGGACAACCTCCTGGATGAAGTCTGGACTTCGAGGGAAGCCTGGGTCCCAGTGCCTTCTGGGTTCTGGAGGGAAAGCCGATGCCAGCAGCCGGGGGAAGGAAGGCCTATTCTTGCACCAATTATAATTGAAAGTCCTCCTTAACCATTTCCTCTTTTTCACCTTAATAGGTAACTACTCTTAATTTAAAACAGCAAATTTAGTGAGGAGCTCTTTAGTATTAGCTTTTACATTAAGGTCACTTATCTATCTCATGTTAATTTTTGTTTTTTATGCAAGGTATAAGGTCAAGAGTCAATGCGCTTTTCATATAAATATTTAATTTTTCAGTAAAATTTGTTGAAAAGACTATTTTTTTCCTTGAATTATCTTGGCTTTGTTATCAACAGTCTGTTGGCCAAACATGTTGGGATCTCTTCATTTATTCTTACCACAGTACTCAGCTGGGTTGAATATTGTATCTTTATAATAAGTCTTAACACTAGGTAGTGCAAATTCCTCCATGCTTTGGTTTTCAAGATTATTTTGGCTATCCTACATTCTTTATATTACCATATACATTTTATTATCATCTTGTCAATATCTACAAAAAGACCTCTGGGATTTTTTTGTCAATGCATTGACTCTATAGATAATTTTAAGAAGAAGTGACATTCTTACATTTTTCTGTCTTTTAATACATGGGTCAGCAAACTATCGGTCAAATCTGCCTCCCCCCATCTGATTTTGAAAGTAAAGTTTTATTGGAACACAGCTATGCTCAGTCATTATGTATTGTCTATGGCTGCTTCATGCTACAGTGGCCGAGTGGTTGTGATAGAGACCATGTCATCCATGGAACCAAATATTTACAATTTGTCTCTTTATAGAAAACAGTAGAGGCCCAGTGCAGGAAATTGTGCATGGGTAGGGTTCTTCGGCCTAGCCTGCGATCAAGGCCATCTTCTGCCTCCTTGCCAGTTCCCAGTCCTGCCCTGCCACTACCCACCCCGGTTCCCCAAGGTTCCCGTTCACCATCCTGCGATTGGAGCCTGTGGGCCAGAGGGAGGGACCAAGAGGTTGGCTGTCCCACCCGCTCGCCAGTCCCCAGTCCCACCCTGCCACCACCTACCCCAGTTCCCCATTCTGGATCCTGCGATTGAAGCCTGTGGATGGGGGGAGAGACCGAGAGGTAGTCAATGCACTTCATAGCAACTGGTTGAGTGGTTGTTCTGGTAGTTATACCATTATGGTCGCTGGGCTTTTATTGTATAGGACTAGAAGCCCAATGCACAAGTTCGTGCATGGATGGGGTCTGGCCAGCCCTGCCCCAATTTGGGCAGATCAGGATCACGGCTGGGCCTGTCAGAAGAAGGAAACAGCAAGAGGTTGGCCAGCCAGCCCACCGCAATCAAGGCCGATCAGAGTCAGGCTGGCTGAGTGGGGGTGGTCGAGGACAATTGACTGGCAGGCACCCCTCCCTCCGATTGAGTTGGGGGCCATTTAGGGGTGGGGTGGTTGTGGAGAAGGGACCGTAGGTAGTGGGCCAGCTGGCCCCACCCCCAAATTGGGTGGGGGGGCCAATTGGGGGTCAGTGACTAGGGGAGGGGCTACAAGAGGTTGGCCGGAAAGCCCATCTCTGATTGGTGTGGCGGGGCCAATCAGGGGCAGAGCTTTCTGGGGGGAGAGGCCACAGGCTGATCGGGGTGGTGGGGGTGGAGCGGGGGTGGGGCCGACTGTGGGGAGGGGTTGTGGGTGGTGGACCGGCCAGCCCCGTCTCAAATGGGGTTGGGGGGCTGATCATGGGGGAGGGGCCATGGGTGGTTGGCCAGCTGGCCCTGCCCCTGATCAGAGTCAGGGGACTGATCAGGGACAGAGCTGACTCGGGTGAGGGTCCACAGGCCCATTGGAGTGGTGGCCCATCAAGGCTTGGGGGGCTGCAGGCGGTTGGCCAGTGGCCCATCCCCTGGTCAGGGTAGGGGGGCAATAAGGGGCAGAGCCAGTGAGGGGGAGGGGCCCCGGGAGGTTGGCTGGCAGCTTCACCCCCATTGAGCTGGTTTTCTGGCTGCACTGGGCAGCATAGCTACTGGTTGTGCTGCTCATTACAGCATTTCGGTCACTGGCTTTTTATATATACTGAGTAGCCAGATTATTATGATCTTTGAATGCATAATAACCTGGCCACTCAGGGTATATCTACACAAATAAAAGAGAAAAATGCTACCATATTTTCCAGCGTATAAGACCACTGGGCGTATAAGACGACCCTCAAGTTTTCCAGTTAAAATACAGAGTTTGGGATATACTCACCCTATAAGATGACACCTAGCGTATAAGATGACTCCCGACTTTTGAGAAGATTTTCCTGGGTTAAAAAGTTGTCTTATACACCAGAAAGTACGGTAATTGACTGTACCTCCGCTATGCCAACTGCCAGTCAGGAGTGATATGCAAATTAACTCAGCAAATATGGCGGGTAACTTTGCATACACAGGCGGTGCAGGCAGTGCCCTATTCCCCTGGTGGGATCCAAGCTGCATTCTGGGACTGGGCAGGTGGTTAGGGCAGCACTCAATGCTGCCTGCTCCGGTCCAAGCTGTCCTGCGATCACTGGGCGAAGAGCCCAGGCATAGATTGGCCAAGCCATCCCTTCTATCCCAGGTGAAGAAGCTGCTCTGCTGACCAACCTGCACTAGAGATCTATTGTGGGCGTGATGTGGAGCCCAGGGCCTCTAGCCTGCAGTCATGGAAGTCTCCCTCTTCTGAGTTAGAAGCACCACCCCAGGTCTACCAGCAGCCTGGTCTTGACTGTGGGGATGAGTTTCTGCAGGCTAGCGTTTGATCCCCACGCATTAGCAGTAGGAAACCCATGCCTTTGTTACTGCTGTGTGTCCAGATTTTTATTGAACAAATGACCGGCAATCCTGGTTGCCAGCTTAGCAAAATCTTTTAGGTGGAGAATTCTGTCTGGGTTTCCTCAACTCCTCTCAGCCCCTACTCACCCCTTTGTAAAGACATAGAACAAGTGAGGCCCCTTAAAAAAAAATCAGAGGTCTCCAGCAACAGTGGGCCTCTCTCATCACAGTCATTTGGACTGGATGGCATTTGAGTATTTATCTAGGCACCATGACAGAGAAAGTGGATGATAAAATAACATCAGAATATAAGGCAACAATACAGAGAGGAACAGAGGCAATTGCTAGGATGATTTTCCAATAATTAGTACAAAGAGTATGTGCTATGAATTAAATAAAAAAATATGTGTGGAAATAGCTGCTTCATGAGTATGGCATCACTTCCTATTTTAAAGGAAGCTGAGTTTCATGTGAACTGTGATAGCTAAGGCACAGGACAAGGGAGGTCCTAAGTGTGCTATGCTTTGACATTTGAGTCATTCCTTATTGTTCAATGTAATTTATTTCTGTACGCCTCAGTTTTGTAATAGTTAAATTACTAGAATAATACATCTTTCTGTAAAATAATTACTAGAAGATCAAATGATCAGGTGACATTTATTGTTATTTTCTATAAATGAACACAATCTCTGGTATGCTAAAGTGATAGGTATTACAGAAATATTCAGATAGAGAGACCTACAGGCTTGATTACAAGTGAGGCTTACTATCACAACCCAAATTTATTGCTTAAAAAAAAACAAAACACATAGGGAGCCAACTAGAAACAACCAAATATAAGCCCTAGAAGGGCAAATGTAAATTAGATAAGCTTTGCTATTACAAGAGCAAGAAGAAAAATTTCAGATGCAAGAGTGAAAATCACATCGCATCCACTCTAGCTGTTAAAGAAAAAGAATGGTATACTATGAAAATACTTAATATAGATTGTAAAGACATTTGTTCAATCATACTTTGGGATTTCCTAAAGTAGGTGATATTTCAGTTAATTTTTTTTAAATGTAAAGAGGTTAGCTAGATAAGAAAAAGGTGTAGGGGTCCTGAATTGCAAAGGGTGTAGGCAGGGCTGAGGGAACATCCCCTCTGTGCATGAATTTTGTGCACTGGGCCTTTAGTCTATATAATAAAAGGCTAATATGCAAATTTTCCCCTTGAGCAGGAGTTCAACCAGCAGGCTGGCCAGCCAACTGCCCATGTCCCCTCCCCCTGGCCAGGTTGGCCAGATCCCACCCATGTACGAGTTCATGCGCTGGGCCTCTAATATATATATATTTATATACACTGAGTGGGCAGATTATTATGTGTTTAGAAATCATAATAATCTGGCCACTCAGTGTATGCTAGTATAGATTTTCAATCCCTGTTGTGACCCTGAGCATGTGTATCTATACACATCTTCTCAGGGTCTTTAATTTCTCCCAACAATGTTTTCTAATTTTTGTTGAGGATGTCTTATGTTAAATAGATTTGAAGAAATTTTGTGTTCTTTGGTTGTAAGTAGGATTTATTTTTAAATTAATTTCTAAGTTGTTTGTTGTAATGATATAGAAATATAATTTTTATATGTTGATTTTATATCCAGAGGCTTTGTTAAGTTATTCAACTCATTAAATTTTATAGGTCTTTTTGTAGATTCCTATGGGTTTTTATATAGTTGTCACAACACTGAATAAAGAAGGTTTTACTTTTTAAAAAAGACAAATCATTGTTTTGCTCTTCCTTTTGCTTGCCTTACAACACTGGTCAGGACCACCAGTACCGTGTTGAATAGAAGTTGGAAAGTAGACATCCTTGTCTTATTCCTGACATAGGAGGAATGTGTTCAGTATTTTATCATTATGTATAATGTTGGCTTGGCTGTAGCTTTTCACAAATGCCTTTTATCAGATCAGATAAGTTCCTTTTTGTTCCTAGCTTGCTGATAACTTGGTATTATGAATGGTATTATAATGTTGGACTTTGTCAAATACTTTCTTTACATCTTTTATGATGGCCATGTGGTTTTTCTCCTTTCATCTGTGAAGGTGGTAAATTACATTAATTCTGGAATGTTGAAACTACATCACATTCCTAGGAAAAAATCTCATTTGTTCTTAATGTAGTATTCTTTTAATGAATTATTGGATTCAGTTTATTAATATTTTGTTAAGGATATTTGCATCTGTGTTCATGATGACAATTTTCTTGTAATGTTCTTATTGGGTGTTGCTGTCTGCATCATACTGGCTCCATAAAATGAATTCAGAAGTGTATCCCTCTTCTCTATTTTGTTAAAGAGTTTGGGTAATGTTGATAGTATTTCTTCTTTAGCATTTGGTATAATTCACTAGTGAAGTAATTTGGGTCAGTTTTCTTTGTGAGAAGTTTTAAAATTATAAACTCAGTTTCTTTAATGGAGATACAGCGATGTAGGTGGTTTTATTCTACCCGTTTTAGAATATGTATGTGTTTTTCTAAGAAATATGCCTATTTCATCTATATTGTCAGATTCGTTAACTTAAAGTTGTTTGCACTGTTCCGTGTTCTCCTTTTAAAAGCAGCAAGCTTTGTGGTAATATCCTTGTTTTTATTTTGGATGTTGGTAATTTGGGAGTGAAGGCTGGGAAGCACAGATCTAAGCCTGGGACAAGGTTCGGGAATGAACAAATCTTGAGCTGAAACCTTTCAGTTTAGCCTTTAATTGAATTTTGAGTGCAGTCTTCAGAGTAGAAGGCCTCTCTGGGGGATAGAAGAGAAAACAACGGGAAGGGCTGACACTGAGGCGGTGGTTAATTCATTTTTCAGGTTGAGTGCACTGATGGCAATTAGGGTTTGAGTAATGAAGGTATAAGAGTTTGTGTGGCAAAGGGGAAGCTGATCAAAATCATGTCATGGCTGCACTGAAATTAACTCAAGCCAAAAGTAGAGTCAGTGGCATTTCATTATAATGTTTAAAGGAGAGATCTACCAAAAGTAGTAAAAAATAGCAGACTATTTTAATAGATATTAGCTTTGAGCCATTTTCATTCAACCTATTTCTGAAGTTTCTAAACAATTATTCTAACAATTAAAATATTTTTGGATGATTTGCTTACTAATGTATGTTATTAAATACTGGATATAATTTTATATAAAAAGTTTATATTAAAATCATTTTGTATTGTGCTTTGACTAGCTTTAGTTTAACTATCCTTTGGAATTATACATAATCCCTCCTTTCTTTTACCTGCTGACAATGGAATAGATACCTTTAACTTCATCTCTATTAATTGTTTAAATGGCCCATGTCCCTTTTTTTGTTTATTTGACTTTTTGGAGGGATGGTAATTGTCCTTCTCCATTTTTTAATTTTTTTTTTTTTTAGTTTAAGTAGTTTTTGAAATGTCCAAGGTCTTCTTTAAAATGAATTTATTTTTAGACAATTATATATGTTCATTACTGAAAAAGTCAAATAATATAGAAAAGGACAAAGATGATAACAAAAGAAAACGCATGCAGTAATTATCATGCAATAACCATACTAAATGAGATTTACTTAACAGTATTCATGTATTTCAAGCAAAAGACCTGGCTGAGAAATTACTTTCCATGTTAAGAAATAGTACTTACTTTGCATGCTCATTTTATGTAAAATGATTGCGTACAGTAAAATTTAAAATCAGAAAAGGAAGCCAAAGTGAAATAAGAAGTTGTTGAACATAGGATAATTATTTCTTCATCTCAAGAAATAGTAGTTTCTAAAAACTTCCTAAAAAGTTATGAATATATATGATGAGAATGTAAGAGGTTAGAATCACTTTGTTTTAGTTGCATGTTTCAATTTTAGATATTAATTGATACCCTGCTATAAAAGTGGGAAAAGTAAATTGTCACACTTTAGCCCACCTCTCCTTTTCCTTGCTCCAAATTTCTGTTAGTGTTTCATGTTTTAGTTTAATATACTCTGTCAGAGTAATTGTATCATTTATTTTCCATAACCATCATCCCTCCATTGCTTACTCTTGCTTCTGTATTTACTGGGTTTAATACTCCCCACAATTTCTCTCACCACAGTTCCTTCTATCCCAAATTCTTCATTTTGATTCATCATGTAGTTGAATGTATTTTAACATCAAGAACTTTTTTCCAGGAGGACTGAAGAGGTCTCAGATTCCTTAAGCTTTTGAAAACTTAATTGCCTTTCTCTCCTTCCAAACCCTCTTAAAGTTGAAGGCTTCATGGTCTTCTTAAATTCCAGCTCCTAAATAGAGTATCATGTTTTACACTTCTTCCTCCCCTCACTCCCTGCTCCATCCCCAAATTGTCCCTTGAGAGCTACTGCTTCAGTCTGTTACTGTCTGTAGCCTGAAGTTTTGAAATATTTATTTAAATGGTGTTTATTGATTCAGATTCCCTTTGGTTTTCAGCTTGGCATTCTGTCAAGGACAAAGTCTGAAAAGGTTTATTTGTAAAATAACATTAAAAAGAATGGTAGCAAACTCTGCACACTGTTTTGGAGGGTGCTTTTTTCGTTTAATATGTCTGATAGATATTGCCATCTCAGGACCTAAAGACCTCTTTCTCTTTAAAGCCTGTATAATACTCTACTGAGCGGATGTATCATGATGAATTTAACATGTTGAGAGCATTTAGGTGACTTTTAACTGTTTGTTGTTAGCAGTGATGTGATGAATAACTTTATATATTTGCCATTTTTCAGTATATTTGTAGGATAATTTCCTAGTTATAACATTTCTGTGTCAAAGAGAACATACCATTGTTTAATACGAAATAATTCTTAGATGCAAAAGAGGATTTATAATTTATGTGTAAGAAGCAAAGAATTAAAGCAAACATGTATCCAGCAGTTTTAGAAGCTGAGCATTATTACCACTTCCTGCGTGCCCCTTCCTTTCCTTCATTTGCAAGGACACAGTATTCCGAATTTTGTATTTATTATTCCTCAGCTTTTTGTTACATATTTACAAAACCCTAAACAGCATGTAAAGTTTTGCCTACTTTTGGACTGGCTATAAATTGTATCAATATTGTTTGTATTCTGCAGTTTGCTGTCTTCACTCAATGTGGAGGTTTTTCACATGCATGCTTGTTGATGCCAGAGTTCTAAGCTATTCATTTCCCCTGCTGTATAGTATTGCGGAGTGTCACTGTACCACCATGTATCTATTTTCCTGATCACGGACTTGACCGTTGTTTCTGGTTTGGGGCTGTTACTCACCGTGTTCCTGTGAGCATTCATGCATGCCTCTCTTGGGCACAGGCAAAGTTTCTCCAGAGTGTATTCCAAGGGCCAGATCTGTGGGGCTATATGGCATGCCAATCTTCAGTCTATTTAGGTAACTTTTTACTTGAAATATACAAACAGAAGATGCATATGTAGCTCTGAATGTTCACGAAATCCCTATTTAGCCAGCTTCTAGTAAAGAAATGAAACACTTATCAGCCCCTCAGAATCTGTCGGCACCCCCTTTTATTCACAGCCTCCATCTTTTGCACCCCGTTACTATTCTGACTTAAAACACTACAGATGTTTTGCTTGCTTTTGAACTTTATGTTAATGGAATCATACAGTGTTTTCTTTGGAGTCTGGCTGCTTTCTCTCACTGTTTTGTTTGTCAAGTGCATCCGTGCTATATACTGTGTGGATGTAGTTTGCTCATCCTCATCACCAGGTAGTGGCCATTGTTTGACTATGACACAGTTTATCTATTCTACTCTTGATGGGCTCCTGGATTATGTTTAGCTTTTTTCTATTACAAACAATCCTCCTTTGGACATTTTTTACTTCTATTGATGCACATGTATGAAGGCCTTTCTGGAAAATATAACAAAAATTAGGTTGCTGGATATACAGTATGTACATCTTCAGTTATACAAGATAATGCCAAATTATGGTTCTTTTAAAAGTTTCATGTTTTGTCCCGTTGCTCTCCAGAGTCATTCTTTCTTTTTTAAAAGAAATATATTTCTATTGCTTTCAGAGGGAGGAATGGAGAGGGAGATAGAAACATCAATGATGAGAGAGAATCATAGGTTGGCTGCCTCCTACCTCCTGCCCGCCCCCCACTGGGGATCGAGTCCACAACCCAGGCATGTGCCCTGATGGGGAATCGAACTTTGACCTCCTGATTCATAGGTCAGTGCTCTACTACTGAGCTATGCAGACTGGGCAAGTGTCATTTCTTTAGCTTTCCACCTAGATATTTTTGTGAGAGTAGCTGTCCTCCCCACATCTTCATGCATACAGTGGTTCATCACACTTTTTTCTTTGCCATTCTAAAAGATGAAAAGGAATACCTTCTTAAAGGTAAATTGATACTGAAGACTATATTTTATAAGTAAAGGTAATTAACACTTGGTTTGTCTTTCAGCCCGAGACCCCAGATCATTGTTCCCTCCCAGAGGATCTAGTGAGTATTTCTACATGTTCTAGATTGGACTTCATTGCATCTCCAATGATAAGTACTATATGTAAATGACAATAACAGTTTTAACCTAACATGATAATGACATGATGAAAATGCTAGCAATAATGGTATTATAGGTATTCCTCCCCAACTTAAAATAAAGTTATATTGCTTTGCATTAAAAGAAAATACTATAAAGAGAAAGAAACTGCTGTCCCACACTGGAATCGAGCATGCAACCCTGGGCAAGTGCTCTTGACCAGAATCAATCCTGGGACTCTTTGGTCCATGGGCCAAAGCTCTGTCCACTGAGCCAAACCAGCTAGGGCCACATTTCATTTCTTATGGAGCTTTGCTATCGTAGCTGGCACAATCCATGGCCTGCATAATCAGAGCCAAAGGCCCTTTCATAGAATGCCTTTTTAAGACTCTGACTAAGTTTTTGAAATTCTGAGATTCTGGGTTTTTCTGCATTTCAGTAGTTCAGAATTGTTAACTTGCAGTTTTTCTAGATTTCTGAGTCTCAAGGACTGTGGTTGATTTTTAGGCAATGGAATAATTGACATCTAGAAAATCTATTTTAAAACCATTCTGTTATATAAAGAAGTGTGTGAAACACACACACACACACACACACACACACACACATTTTTAAATAATTAGTTGTTCCCTAAAACATTTCTATGGTAAACTGGTGGCCCAGATAATACGGGATTAGGATAGACAGGATGAGATTATAGAAAGGAAGAAAAAAGTAAACATAATACCTTATGAACCTGACCCCTAACGTTAGGCCATTTAGCATGCAGAAGAATTTGAACTTTGGGACAGATGCCATATTCTTGGAACACATGAACTTTTGAAAGTTTGAAAGTCACCCTTGATGTTCATCTGCCAGTCATTTATTTTTGCATTTCATTAAGGAGGGGTCAGGAGCAGGCTTCTAGCCATATCACCCATCTATCCTTTTTCTGTTTCTATGGATTTTAGGGTCACTTTAAAAGCAATTTCTAAATTTTTTGAGTACCTATATTAGCTTTCTAGGTCTGCCATAACAAATTACCACAAACTGGATTGCTCAAAGCAACAGTTTATTGTCTCATAACTCCAGAGTCTGTATGTCTGAAATCAAGGTATTAACAGGGCCATGCTCCCCTTGAAGGCTCTAAGAGGGGATCCTTCCTGCTTCTTCCAGCTTCTGGTGTTGCCAGCAATTGTTAGCATTTCTTGGCTTACAGATGCATCACTCCAATCTCTACCTCTGTCATCACATGACCCTCTCCCTGTGTGTCTTCTGGCTCTCTGTCTCTCTTCTTCTTCTAAGGATGCTAGTCGTAGTGAATTTAAGGCTCCAGTATGACAAGGTCTGCAGGACTTTGTTTCCAAAAATGGTTACATTCTGAGGTTCTAGGGAATACTACTTAACTTAGTACAGTGGATATTGTAATACATTAATAGACTGACTATATCAAGTACAAATTCTTCATTGGTATGTGTATTTCAAGATGACAGTGGAATTTTTATGGTACATGGACAAAATTAGAGCCAGGTGTCAAGGAATGACGAGTGTGTTGAGCAAACACACTTGGAATAGCAAGATCAAATGCTAGTTTATAAGTTTTAATTTCTCATGTTCCAGTGCAGAGGTTTGGAGCACCCTCAAGTGGGCTTCTATGAGGAGGACAGACTTGGGGGAGTTAATAGGATGGCAGGGGCTCTCTGTTGGGTCCTGACTCAATTTACTAACATAACTGCAAGACCCAGGAAGTGTAAGAAAATTTAAGAGCTTGGGTGAATGTTTTATAAGTCACCTACATTCTGAGTTCTATTTGGAGTGTCTGAACCCTCAGTTTACTCTGTCCTTGGGGCTCTGCTCAGAAGGGGGTCCATAGGGGCAGCCCTGGTTTGTTGCGGAAGGGACTGAAACTTCCCTTCTTTTTGGTACAGCTCTGTAGTCAGGGGCCAAGCCTAAAACAGGCCTTGAGAACAAAGATTGTACACAGAAATGCCTTTGGGGCAAAACACTTACAATGAATGTGTGAAGCAGCTGGGAGTGATTTATAAGGAGTGTTGGGGCTTGTAACCAACTGAAAATTGCTTGTCTCACATTTGGACTCTGTGAAATTTGAAGGGCAAACAAAATGCATCTCCAGTCTAGATAAACTCTGTAGACCCTGAGTTCACAAACGCCTGCTTGATGGCAACTGGCATTTGCTGGGAGCCTAGAAACTAACATCAGAGGGGCCCTGAGCACAAGGTTCTCCTGTATCAGATTCTTAGAATTCTTAGAGCATGTATTCAGGCTCACTTTTAGAAAAGGCTGCCTAACGTAGGATTTGTGGAGTTTGCTTTACAAGCCAACCAGATTTTCTTTTTATTGCAAGAGTTAGTCATCCTGGGGATGCTTTGATCTAATGATTCCATATGTTAAATCAACTCTGAATGTCATCACACATTTAAAGACCAAAAATAGCTTTTACTTGCTCACTTCTACATTTAGCATCTATTTTGATGGTTGTAGAGTATTATTCCCTCTGAAAATATTTGTGTAGCTTCTGGCAAAAAGCAATAATGCTTGGCTACTTCTTAGGTGGATTATTTTTTTCTGCCCAGTTTTTTAATTTAAATTATCTTTAGTTCTAGTAAGAAGGGGGGATGGAAGATAAAATGATTACTGAATAGAAAGTTGTCATGTCACACTTAAACTGGCGTGTAATCAATGGGTGCAGCTTCAAGACTGACCTGGAGTTGGTGGGTTTGCCGAGGAGAGGAGGGGAGATGGAGAGGCTGTTGCTGTGTATCTGAAACAGCTCTGCCTTGGAAACACAGCTCTCCAGGTATCGCCAGCCACTTTTGTTTCTAAATCTGAGTGTGCTGAACTCTGGTGTAGGATTGCGAGTAGGAGAAGGCAGAGTAGAGGGGTTATGGATGAATTCAGTCATCTGTCCTTGGCTGAATCTGCATGTCCATTTCCTGTCTGCCATTGTCCCTCTTCGTCTTGCTCTGCCCATTCCAGAGAGTGTCGGAAGTTTCCAACCATTGGTGGTACTCCATGCTCATTCTACCTCCTTTGCTGAAAGACAGCGTGGCAGCACCCCTGCTCTCTGCCTACTACCCTGACTGCGTTGGCATGAGCCCCTCCTGCACCAGCACAAACCGCGCAGCCAGCGAAGCCAGCCCCGGGAAGCTGGAGCACTCCAAGGCGGTCCCCTCTGTGCTGGGTGAGAGCTGGTCCTGGCATTCTCTGCCCCCCCTCCCCCCAAACATCCCCTCAGTCCCTGGAAACGTGTGGGTGAGCAGAATGGAAAAGACTTAGTGTGTGCAGCGTGTGCTATAAAGTACCTCAGTATATCATAGATTTGGTTATGCTGTGGACATCATATCATTTGCGTATATTGAGCAGTTAATTTTCCCCTCAGTGATTGGAAAGCCTATAACACTTGTTCAGGAATTGTCTACAGAGTTTAATGAGTATGTATTTGAAAGCTGGATAAGTTGATGATAATGCAAACTCTAACATACCAGAAGAGATCTTTTGAGTATCTTAGTACCTTTCTTTTTATTCTGACTCTTTCTACTTCTAATTATGCCATTGAGAATCTCAGCAGAATGATCCACTCTTGAAAAAAATTAAAAACTTTAGGTCAGGACAGGCATGCTTATTGGTCATGACTTTAAGATTCCACATTGGAATTCTTGTGTACAAGCAAGAATTCTAGATTTTCTGCCTGAACACTTTTTTATTTCTTAATTACCAACTTAATTTTTGATGTTGTGAATAGATTTTGACATTGTGGCCCTGTCTTAAGGTTTATAACACTGAGTGCTTTAAAAATGTAGCTGCGGTCGAAATGAAAGCAGAAGAGAAACAATTCCAGTGTTAATTTAAGTGGGATGCAACTGGCACTCAAATTAGTATTTATACATTTATGAAGGACAATTTGGCAGTGTGATCAAAAACTTTTATCCTATGAATGTATTCTAACTAAATTATCAGAGTAAATTATAACGTAAGTCCAAAGGTTTTTGTGCAAAGAAATTTGTGTGGCATTGCTTATAATAGTTAATAATTGGATGAAGTTTCAGTGCCCAGCAGTAGTGGAATGATTAAATGATAAGAAAACATTATGTCCATTGAAGTCCTAGTTAAAGACATGGAAAACTGTTCTTGATGTCATAAATTAAAAAAAAAGCAAGTTAGAAAATATTATAAAGTAGCATTTTTTTCTGGCTTTTGAAAACAAATTTCTATAATATTAAAATTTTCCATTCAGAGAAACAGCACTTGTAGACTGTAAACCCCCCCTCAAGGATTATCAAGAGTTAGTGATTACTATTTTCCCTATGAACCTGTTCAACTTATAATCAGAAAAATTCCAATAAAAGTTAAAATATTTTTCCATGGAGAGTTGGTGTTCAATAGGTACAGAGTGAGTTTTGCAAGTTGTAAAAGTTTTGGAATCTATTGTACAATAATCTGAATATACTTAACACTACTGAACTGTACACTTAAACATGGTTAAGATGGTAAATTTTATAGTATGTGGGTTGTTGTTGTTTTTTTTTAACCACAATTACAGCTTTTAAAGAATTGTCCATACCATCGAAATTAAATTTGTGAAGAATGGGAGAATAGGTGTTTAATTTTCACTTATGTTGTCTCACTGGAGGGAGGAAGCAGAAACACAGTCAGACAGACCGTGGAGCTGGACTTGGCTGTCCTTGTTGGTTTGATATTGCACTTTAATTCACCTGCATTTGGAGGTGACAGCTTGGAGCATTTGCCTGTTTGTGCTTCTGTCAGTCCCAGGCATGAACCGGTACTTCCAGCCTTTCTACCAGCCCAACGAGTGCGGCAAAGCCCTGTGCGTGAGGCCGGATGTGATGGAGCTGGATGAGCTCTACGAGTTCCCAGAGTACTCCCGAGACCCCACCATGTACCTGGCCTTGAGGAACCTCATCCTGGCCCTATGGTACACCAACTGCAAAGTAAGTGCAGGCATGTTAACTCTCAGCACATGACAGAGACTTGCCTTGGAAGAGAGGAGCACGCTGCCATGGATAGAACCTTTTGACCAAGGTTTCTCCACCTCAACAGCGTTGGAAGTTTGGGGGGTAGCCTTTGTGTTAGGAGTTGTCCTGTGCATTATAGTGTGTTTAGTTGCATCCTTGGCCTCTTCCCCCTAGTTGCCAGAGTACCCCAAGTTGTGACAACCAAAAATGTCTCCAGCTATTGCCAATGGGGGCAAAGTCTTTCCTCCCTGAGTTCCACCACTTTAGACTGTGGGTTATCAGAATCTTAACTCTCTATGAGGAGTGTAAGGTGCAAAGTTTGGTTCAAACAGTTCCAGTGGCTATGCCAGGGTAAAAGGTGAAAGAAACACTAAAAACTGGATTAAACTACTGAGGACAGGATTCATATTCACTTCATTATCTTCAAACAACTCTGTTGGGACTAAATAAATGTTAGGGGCTTTATATATACAGTACCAGCCCTGAAAGGGCTGAAGATAAATTTTTGGTGTGTGGTATGTGTGGTGGAGATACAAGCTTAAAAAAAAAAAAAGCGCCTTTTCTGACCCTAGTATTTTTCTGATCCCAGTATTTTTCTGATTTATTAATTTCTTCTGCAATTATCAAGTGGCTTCTCAGTACAGATCATTTTGCAAGGCTACCAAGAAAGATATGCCAGCTCCACCCTAGTATTTCACTGGATAAAACTCCAGTATGAGGTGACCTGATTAAGTAATGGGTATTAATGCCATTTATACAAATTATATGCAGGTGAGTAGGCTGGGCAAAGTACAATTAATTACTCATTTTGTCCCCAACAGGTTTGATACAGGTACTCAATAAACATTTGCTGAACTGAATAACATTGTGCTCAGAATTTCCTGTGAATAATTATAAAAATACATTTTTTAGAAATAGCATCAGATTAATTTTTCTTCACATTAAAAAATTTTGACTTTGAATTTTAATTTAATAATACAGAAAAAAATCCTGAACTTGCCAGCTGGATCCATTTAAAAATATTTTAAATGTATTTTTATTGATTTCAGAGAGGGAGAGAGGGATAGAAACATCAATGATGAGAGAGAATCATTGATTGGCTGCCTCCTGCACACTGGGGATTGAGCCTACAACCCAGGCATGTGGCCTGATAGAAAATTGAACTGAGACCTCCTGGTTCATAGGTCAATGCTCAATCACCAAGCCATGCTGGCCGGGCCTGTTTTCATTTTTAATGAGAAGAATTTTTACAGTGGCCTTTGTTATATGGTTTATATATTGTATATATTTAATACTCCAGTGGTAAAACACACGCGTTTGCAATAGAAGAATCAAAGACTTTGAAAGGATTGCTTTTAAGTTTCATAAGTACAAACAGTTTATCTTCTGAAGCAATGAAGGTCAGTGTTGTATGTGTTATTTTTGACTCCTTCAGGTGTATAGTCATCTTCCTGTATTTCAGGTTCTGGTGGAGCTGGGGTTTGGGGACAAGTAAAGGAGAGGCCAGGGGTAGGGACTCCTATGCCCACCTCCAGTGCCTGCTCTAACTTCACCCCAGTCCCAGGCTGCATTACTCTGGGATCTTTGAAATGGATCAAGGCCTTGCTAAAGCTGGGCCAAGCAGAGAAAGGCAGTGGTATCTTTTTTTTTCAAGTTCCTCAATCAGCCCCCCTTCATCCGTGATAAAAATCCAACTTTTCCTGCTGCCAGTACACAGAGCAGCATGGGTTTCTACAGTGGCCTTTGTTGCATTGTTTATTGAGTCAGGAATATATTATTTGTTATGTAGTCTGCCCCCACACTCCCTGTAGCAGTCATTCTTAGCAAAAGGAAACTTATGTGATAAGATACAAATTGTTGTATCTGCCTTTTGTCCCTTCACCAGGCAAGCCTCCCTATGATCTTATTTCTTCATGTTAAATCATGAATTTGAATGACTTTGAGGGTTTCTTTTTTTTTTTAATCCTTACCCAAGGAGTGAAGATACTTTTTCCATTGATTTTTAGAGAGTTGGGGGAGAGAGAGAAATGTTGATGTGACCCAGACACATCGATTTGTTGCTTCCCACACATTTCCCAACCAGGGGCAGGGATTGGACCAGCAACCCAGTAATGTGCCCTTGATCGGGAATCGAACCCACAACCCTCTAGTGCCCAGCTAATGCTCTATGCATTGAACTATGTCAGCCAGGATCCTGATAGTTACTTTTTATTGTGATATAATAATATTTACCATTGAAACGATTCTAAAATGTATATTTCAGTGGCAGTAAGTACATATACAATGCTGTTTAGCCATGACCACTATCTGGTTCCAGAAATTTTTCATTACCCATAGAGGCACCTCAGAGTCCTTTAGTAGTAACTCCCCATTCCTCCCTTCCCCCAGCAGTCACTAATCCACTTTCTGTCTCTATAGATTTGCCTATACTTGATATTTTGTATAAATGGAATCTTACATCATGAGGCCTTTACCTAGCATAATGTTTTAAAGGTTCATGCCTGTTATAGCATGGATCAGTACTTCAGTGTTTTTTATGGCTAAGTAATATTCCCTTTGTGGATAGACCACATTTATTTCTCTGTTTAGCTCTTGATGAACATTTTTGTGGCTATTTGAACAGTGCTGCTTTGAACATCTGTTTTCAATTTTGTAGGTATGTACCTGGGAATGGAATTGCTGGGTCATGTGGTAATTCTATGGTTAACTTTTTCAGGAAACAAGATTTGCTTTTTGTTTGTTTGCCTTAACAGTTTGGTTTTATTTTCAAACACAGGAAGCTCTCACACCTCATAAATGTATTCCTCACATCATTGTCCGGGGTCTCGTGCGCATTCGGTGTGTTCAGGAAGTGGAGAGGATACTTTATTTTATGACGAGAAAAGGTCTCATCAACACAGGCGTTCTCAGCATCGGCACCGACCAGCGTCTTCTTCCTAAAGATTACCACAGTGTAGGTGCTCTAGCACTAACACCCCTCGGTCAGGGTAAAGGCCAGTACATTGTTGATGATACTAGCAAAAGTCACTTTATCACCATAAAATTTGTAAAATAAGACTTGCTGTAGTATGTGTTTCTCTGGAGAGGATTCTGTTTCTCTGGACTGTAGAAAAGAGGAAGGAATTACTTAAGAAAAGTACTACAGTATTCTTTAGGAAAATAACTTTCTGCTATGGGCATCAAAGAAATGTAGATGAACCAACATTGCTTGGTAGTTAGTACCTTCCAGAACAACTAAAACAGCACAGTTTTCATTGTTCTAATTAGATTTTTTTAAAAATGTATTTTTATTATTGAAAGTATGACAGATGTCCCCTTTTTTCCCCTTGTGACACCTCTCACCCTCACCCCCACAGGCCTTCTCTGCACTATTGTCTGTGTCTATGGGTAATGCATATATGCATATAAATTCTTTGGTTAATCTATTCCTACCCCCTTCCCTCAGAGATTTGTTTGTTCCATGCTTCTATGACTCAGAATCTATTTTGTTCATCAGTATATTTTTTTCATCAGATTTCACATATGAGTGAGATCATTTGATACTTCTTTCTCTGACTATCTTATTTCACTTAGCATAACATTGTTCCTTTTTTTATTTTTTAAAGAAATCAGTCATCGTTATTGGGGCTGGTCCAGCAGGATTAGCAGCTGCTAGGCAACTGTATAACTTTGGAATTAAGGTAAGATTTTTGGCTCATAGAGGTGGAAACAGATGGTTAACTGCTCCTCTTATCCAGATTTTCTAAGACTTAGAAACCACTTCCTCATTTTAGCAAAAAATGCTGAATACATGATATCTTTATGTCTTTACACTCGATCCGAGAAAAGATACAAAATTTGGAATTAGTTTAATAAGAGAAAAGTAGAGGAAGATAGAAATTCCCACAGCTTTGGAGAGTTTTAAACTATTGAGCAACCTAGAAGAGATTTTAAGTTGAGGTCATTGGGAAAAATCCTTTATTCCTGCAATAGTTTGAGACAACAGATAGCAGTTTGTTTCTTTTATAAAAGTTTCTGAAATACCCAGTTACATTTTTATGCAAATTAAAGGAAACTTTGAATCTTATGTCCTGAGAAACAAAAATCTTTGCTTTGGGAAGCAAGATTGAATTATTTAATCCATGGTTGAGACAGAATTACATGACTTTTGAAGTATTGTACATATTTGGTGTTGCCTGCTTTTCCCAAGGTAGGATATTTTTTCTTTTTCTCTGGCATTTTGCTTTATTCTAGTTCAAAATAAACCACAATAAAAACTAATACAAAAACCATTTGTGCAGTTCAGTGTCTAATTTGTATTAGATTCATTCAAATTAACCATAGGTTTCTGTGACTTCCTCAGTCTGACACATAAATTTATAAACTTATTTTGCAAAGACTTTGGTTTTCACTTAAACCATATGTGAAAATTAATTTGGTAAAACTGAGTTACCCTTTTTGCTCTTTTCCATCATGCTAAAAGAAATGGTAACTTCTTTTTTTCAAAAAATGTTCTCTGATGGAGGTTTCAGGGACAAGAAAAGCTTTCAGTAGCTGTGCCTGAGAAAGATTTTCTCTTATTTGAATGGAGGACCTAAGTCTTGAATTGCATTGTGTTGCTGACAAAATAGAAGTACCTGACTTGGATTTATAGGATACATGTTTGCATTTGCCAAGTATTTTCTTAGAGCTATTATGATATGAGTTTTTTTTTTAATTTATTACTTATTTCAGTGTTAGATGTTGGGGCCAAGGTTTCTTGTTTGCTTTTATTTGGGAAACCCACAGATTATGTTACAAGGGAGTTATTACGATCCAGAGTCTTTAATGTTCAGCCTTCCTCTCACACTAAAAGGAAACTAGAAACCAATGGTTCTGTGTTAATATAAGAGAAGGAAGTAGGGAGTGCAGAACCACCAGTTGTAGACTTTTTGGTTGGAAAAAATGAGGAATGTAGGTCTTCCAATATTCAGAGGATCTGTATTATTTTCCCTTTCTCTCGCCAGGTGATGAGGGAGACCCCACTGAGAGCACCCATCCCTCTCATGTTTAGGAAATAGATTCCTCTGAATCACTGGAGAGAGGAGTAATTCAGGGAACCTCAGCAATTTGAAGGAGAGATTCTAGGGGCCCGGAGACTAAATGACTGGGCTTGCACTGAACAGGACTCACATTTTCAGTGACTGCAACCCAGGGATGTGTAGTGTAGCACTGAGTCACAGGGCTGGCCCCCCTGGGGAGCATCCTGCTACCACCAGGATGAGAAATTTGAAGGAGTTAAACAGCCTGGGTACGGGAACAACCTGCTCAGGTCAAGCCAAGCCCATAAGGTGACATGATCTTTTTTTTTCTTAAGTGAGTCATATATTAGGGAAGTTAAGGTCTATTTTTTGCAATGTTAAGTTAGGAATTTTGTTACATAGATACTTCATAAGACAGAAATCTCCTCTTGAACCTAGTTTCTAATATTTTTTAAAATTTATGGAATGCTATTTAGTAAAAGCTTTCCAGTTGCATTTCATGTATTAGTTCATCAGATCTTATCGTTATGGGATTTGAGGGAATAATTTGAAGATTTCACCAACAGACTGATCACTCACTCACTTGTTATTAGAATCTGGGTTAACAACCAATTGGGCTTCTTTTTACACTGCTATCTCTTTAAAGTCATTTCTCTAGTCCTGTAATAAAAACATTAACCAAATATGGGACTTTTCTGTTTGGGGGGCAGTAGATTAAGTATATTGTTTCAGAATGCAAGAATGTGTATTATAATTTAATACTTTCCAAATTCTTTTTAAAAAAATAAGTTTTTATTGATTTCAGAGAGAGGATGGGAAAGGGGGGAGACATAGAAACATCAGTGATGAGAATCATTGACCGGCTGCCTCCTGCCATCTTCTGTTGGGGATCAAGCCTGCAACCCAGGCATGTGCTGTGACTGGGAGTGAAACTCTGACCTCCTTGTTCATGGTCGACACTCAATCACTGAGCCACACCAAATTGGACTACTTCAAACTCTGTAGGCTTTGGCCCTAAATAGACAGTGTTAATCACAATTCTTGAGAAAACTTGACTGTGTATCAATTTTACATTGATAGTAGTGCATTTGATAAGACTGTTCTATTTTGCTTAGCTTCCCCAATTGTCTGTCTCTCTAGGTGACTGTGCTGGAAGCCAAAGACAGAATTGGAGGCCGCGTGTGGGATGATAAATCTTTTAAAGGCGTCACAGTGGGAAGAGGAGCCCAGATCGTCAATGGCTGTATTAACAACCCAGTAGCACTCATGTGTGAACAAGTGGGTTTCTTTAAGATTTGTATTGTAGATAAAGAAAAGAAGAAATTCTCAGTTTGCTTTTGTGTAATATTAATGTGCTCTTAAGTAATAGGTAACAACTCCAGAATGACTTCTTGCCCCCTCATCTTTTCTGAAAAATAAATAAAAGACAAGTATAGCGCTGCCTCCATGAGAAGCTGCTACCAGAAGACTTAGAATATTTTTTTCTTTCTCTAAGATCTTTAATTATATTTGTGTGTTATTTGCAGGCCACTGGGTTAGCTTGTGGTTCTAGGGTTGCCAGATTAAAAAATAATAATACAGGATTCTCAGTTAAATTCAGATAAATAACAAGTACTTTTTTAGTGTAAGTATGTCCCAGCTATTACACAGGGTATTTTGCATGCAATATTTGGAACATACGTATACTTAAAAAAAAAATTATTTGTTGTTTACCTGAGAGCTTTAACTGGACATCCCTGCGTAGTTTCTTTGAAGACCTGGTAGGTCCAAGGTTTTTGCTAAAATATTTATCGACAGTAAATTCAATTCCCAACCCCTGTGACTGTTTGTGTGTTTGTGTGCTCATTTACATGAGAGTCCATATAGGAGGTAGGATGCCAAAGTGAAGAGAGGCAGTGCACAGATGCAGCATCAGCAGCATTGATAAACGTTGGCCAACAGGCCAGAGAGTGTCTGGCACAGAACTTTTGCTGTTCCCCTCGCATTCTCATAAAATAAGGCCCCATAGACTCCATGCTATTTTTTTCCACTCCCTGCCTTTGCTGCCATTTTCTGTTAAGCATATTTAGCATTATCTTTGAGAGGTACTAGGCCATTTTCTCCAGGAGAGCTCTGTCTAATTTCAGCTTAGAACCTGTACATATTTTTTCCAGGGAAAAATTTTCACCTTCTTATTCTTATTATTTTGAAGCTTGGCATCAGCATGCATAAATTTGGAGAAAGATGTGACTTAATTCAGGAAGGTGGAAGAATTACTGACCCCACTATTGACAAGCGCATGGATTTTCATTTTAATGCTCTCTTGGATGTTGTCTCTGAGTGGAGGAAGGATAAGACTCAGCTCCAAGATGTCCCTTTAGGAGGTATGGGGAGAATGGTGTTCTGATTGTTCCTCTGAGTCTCATTCTAACCCAGCGTTGTCAGCAGTAGTACCATTCATTCATCCATGAGGGTTGATGATGCAATAAGAATAGTCTTTCAAAGCATTCATTTTGGACAAATGAGTTCTCCCAACTGGTCTTCAGAGAGAGCAGAACTTCCTCAGGGACTTTGAGCTGCCTGTGTGTGCACCCACACAAATCTTATTTTACACAAAAGCTGATGTTTAAAAAAAATGATGTGAATGTTTACTTTTCAATTTCCCAGAGGTGCTTCCTTTTAAGCAAAATGTGGTAAGCCCTATGTGAATAAAGAGTCACCACATAATGTCTTTTCTAGGTAAGAGTTTCTGTATGCCAGTATTTCTTTTCCGTTTGGGGGGGCAGTAGATTAAGTATATTGTTTCAGAATGCAAGAATGTGTATTATAATTTAATACTTTCCAAATTCTTTTTTAAAAAATAAGTTTTTATTGATTTCAGAGAGAGGATGGGAAAGGGGGGAGACATAGAAACATCAGTGATGAGAATCATTGACCGGCTGCCTCCTGCCATCTTCTGCTGGGGATCAAGCCTGCAACCCAGGCATGTGCTGTGACTGGGAGTGAAACTCTGACCTCCTAGTTCATGGTCGACACTCAATCACTGAGCCACACCAAATTGGACTACTTCAAACTCTGAAGGCTTTGGCCCTAAATAGACAGTGTTAATCACAATTCTTGAGAAAACTTGACTGTGTATCATGACTCATTTCCATGAAGGTACTAGCTGAGATTTTACTATATTGCTTCTTAAGTTGATATTTACCTAACGTACAGTTTTATGACCTAGTGAATTCATGTGTTGTTTTTGGAAGCAATTCGGAGTTTCTTAAATATGATCATTTGAACTCAGTTTTTAGAATTTGTTTTTCTGCTTTTAATTTAAATTCTTTATTGTTGAAAGCATTTAGGCTGTTAATTTGCTTCAACTATATGTTTCTTTGTGAGGATTTTTAGTTCCTCATTCTGGTATCAGTTTCTGTTTGGGGTAACTTCTCAGTAGCAGGGAAAGGCCGCCCTCCCTGTCCCCTGAGACTGACCCGCACTGTGATCACCTGGGTCTGTGTTGATAGACAAACCATAACAGAATGTTCTCAGAAACTTACTGGGATCAACAGGGGTCATTTCATTATATGCCCTAGAAGTCTAGACCAAGTGGTGAGTGGTTGAATTTTCTGGAATTGAGGATAGTTATGAGGCTGACTTTCAGGGAGTTCTCAGAATTTGATACTGGTTTTCACATGTGTGGTGGTCGCTGGATGACATTTTCTTTAGACTTCTTTTAGTGTCACCAAATAAAAACATAATAATATAGCTTTGTCTTGGCCTTACTTAAAATAAGGGAGGGCCAGCAATACTACTGTGTAAGTAGTTATATATATATATATATATATATATATATATATATATATATATATTAGTATATTTTATTGGTTTTTCACAGAGAGGTAGGGAGAGGGATAGAAAGTTAGAAACATCAGTGAAAGAGAGACATCGATCAGCCGCCTTCTGCACGCCCCTACTGGGGATGTGCCCGCAACCAATGTACATGCCCCTGACTGGAATTGAACCCGGGACCCCTCAGTCTGCAGGTGGATGCTCTATCCACTGAGCCAAACTGGTTTTGGCAAGTAGTTATATTTTTTGAAAAACTTTAATAATGCACACATCTCTATATAAGGTTAGTTATATCCTGCTAGCAGCATCTCAGCTATCTCAGATCTTACTTTATTAGCACTTAGCTGAAAAAAAAAAATAGAAGTTAGTTAATTTCACAGAGCATATAACTAAAGCTTTTAGATAGTATAAACATAAAAATTGGTTTTAGACTTTTCTCAACCTATTTATACTTAATTTTATATATTGTTCCAACAATCTTGGTTCTTGGCCTCTACAACACCTAAGGGAAATTGAAACAATAGGAGGCAGAAATGGGATTGCTACAAGATGGTTCTTGAAAGTGATTAAAAAACCAACAAACACCCAGTGGTCTAAGGCCAACAGCCTGGCACAAATCCAGAGGTGTTGTGGCATCCCCATATCACAGTCTGGTGGGAGAATGGAAATTTTAAATGAGAATCTTGAGTTATTTAGAAAACAAAAAAGTTGATTAACAGTTCTGTTGCTAGTCAAGCAAGTTCACAGTGCTGTATAGAAGCTGTGTGTCTACAGTGTGTTCATTGGATGGTCATCTTCCCAGGAAGGTTATGAAGAAGTGACCTGGCCTAAGATTCTTAAAATTTGTCAATCCAGAGTCTCTCCTACCCCCCCCACTCCCAGGAAGGAGTCTAAGATGGTCATTGAAATGGTTTCACAGTACTGTGTGTGTAGTTGAAAGTTCCAGTTGAGTGGGGTAGTTACATGCTGGGGTTAGATAACAAGACGCGATTTCTGAGGCGTGTAGAGTCCCTGCCGCTAGCCTGTGAGGGGGGCGGGGAAGGGGGGCTGGGGTAAGGGGTGCAGTCTAGGCCCCGCAGGGCTGGGAAAAGATTCTGTAGCAGAGCCTGTGGGTGGGCAGGTGGTGTTGCCGTGTTTGGAAAGGCTAAAAACATGCTGGCACAGTCTGGCTGTGGTTTTGGATTTATTACACAGGCAACGAGAACCAGTAATTAAAGGTGTTGAGGCAGAGGACTGATGTGATGGCAGCTCATAGTGGAGTATTCTTATTGGGGAGAGAACATAGCCAATGGCCAGTGCATCACAGAGCCTCCAGTCGAGGCAAAATGTTGTAAAAACTTGATTTGAAGGTGATGCCAGTGTGACCAGGAAGGAGTGGGAATCCTCTCTGAATGTCTGTCCTGCCATGCACAGGTGTGCTTTTCTGTATCTTGAGCAAAAGAAGAAACAGCTTCTCAGCTAAGCAGAAATGAAATGTGGTTGGAGATACAGAACCTACATAGCTTTGTTCCTGGTTAAAATAAGCTTTTACTTCCTGAGAGAAGCCAACCTCATCCGGATGTCCTTTCCCTGCGTTGGCTCAGGAAAGGGCTTCCGAAATTTTGGGTTTTGTGGGTTGAAGGAGGTTGAGAGCAAAAGATAAGGTATTAGAGAACATGGCTGAAACTGCTTTCTCTGCTTTGGTTCACCCCCATTTCAGAGAAGATCGAGGAGATCTACAAAGCTTTCATCAAGGAATCCGGCATCCACTTCAGTGAACTGGAAGAGCAGGTGCTTCAGTTCCACCTCAGCAACCTGGAATATGCCTGTGGCAGCAACCTCCTTCAGGTGGGGCTGGCTCTCCCAAAGTGTGCCTCACAATGCTTGTTTTGTGTATATTTTATGTCATCTCAATATTGAACCTGGGCTGCTTTGGATGAACAGGAAACAATGGTTTTGCTGCAATAATAAAGATAAATTTTCTTTTAAAAAGTTTGAAAGCCATGATTTCAGAACATATTAATGACATCACAGTAGTTTTGGAAAAAAATAATTATTTACTTTTTTAAAAAGCTAGAGACACTTTTTTCCAGTAATGCCTGTGAAGAAGCTCAATGTGTAACCCTAATACAGGGGGCTGCTGGGCTGAAGTGGGGAGGGGCCCAGAGCCTGAGCGTTCACCCCTCTTCCCCTGCTGTTCAGTGAGGCCCCTGGGGCATTTCTATGGAACCCTTCTTGGTCTGAAAACACTGCTCTCAAAAGACCAAAAAAGAGTATCCTTGCAGTTATGGTCTGTTTATTTTGCTAAAATAAATTTAAACTTGCCTAATTTACTTAACTGTGATTTTGATACTTAAATATTCTATATTTTGAATAGTGGCTCCACAGATGGCCCCTGACTGAATTGTCCTCTTTGGGATCGCTTCATGTTCATTTGATTCTTTGTGGTGATTGGAATAGCACTGTTTTCCAAAATCATGCTGCATTTCAACCTCTATACAGTTTCCATGTTGAAGACCTGTAGTTAGTATATTTTTACATGGAGTTGATCAAATGCAGTTTTACTCTCATAGAACTTCCCTTTTCTGGGTTGTTGATTTTATTTTTATTGAGGAGTGGTACCCGCACCCAAATCATGTCTATCTTTTGGAGCTTTCCTGTGCATTGTTGAGCAATTTCCTTCCCCAACAGTGAGATTCACCTGGGTTGGTCTGTGTTTCCCCTCCCTCCATCATGTTTTGCCCTATTCACGACAGCCCTGCCCTCCTTTCTCAAGTGGCTTTTCCCATCTTGGAGTCCTTTCCTGTCCCTTCGGTGCAGGCTCAAGAGGAGGTGGGAGCCCCTCTTCTGTTCCCAACCTCTCCTATTGTTTCCCAGGTGTCTGCTCGCTCCTGGGACCACAACGAGTTCTTTGCCCAATTTGCTGGTGACCATACTCTCCTCACTCCTGGCTATTCTGTCATCATTGAAAAACTGGCTGAAGGACTAGATATTCGGCTCAAATCTCCAGTGAGTATGACAGCATTGAAAGGCTCTGATTTGGCCTTAGTTTTGGAGGATGTGAAATTTGGGGCATGTGGATGACACAGGAGACAGGTACTTGCTGTGACTATCAACCGGTGCCTCCATGTATTTCTGTGGTACGCTCTTAGTATCATCCATGTCAGTTGTGTAGTTGCTACTGTTTGGAAACAGTAGTAGCGCAGATGCATTTTCATTAATAATAAAGATTTATTAAATTAAAAAAGGCAATATTACACTACATTATAAAGGTTTGCCACATTTTGACATAGTGTTTATGCATTTTAATAGCTGAGCAGTAGTTCCCTGAAATAGGCTATAACTGTTGTTTTGATCTCTGAATGCCAGGCAGTGATTCCCATAGCCTTGGAGACATAAACTCACATACGACAACAACTGGGAGAAGAGTCCTGGGTCATGTTATTCCATCATGTTTTTCTGTTTTTCTTGAGCAGGTACAGAAGGTTGATTATTCTGGAGATGAAGTACAAGTTACCACGACAGATGGGACAGGGTATACAGCACAAAAGGTAAGTGCTAGAATTTATCTAGGTGTTTCAGGGGCTTGGCAGGAAGGGAAAGATACCTTTTCTACCAAGAAGTTGGCCTTTGGCAGCCTGTCTGGAGCCTTGCTTGATTTCTGAAGAATTTTATATGTTTACTTAATTGAGTGGTGGATATGCAAATCTGATTTAACTAATCTAACACTGTATAGATTCATGCAGATAGAATTCTGATTAGTGTTTCTTAAAGTGGCTTCTGTGGTACATTAGTCCCAGAAATTTTACAAGAAGGATAAACTCTTTAGCCACATAAGTTTGGAAAATATTGTCTGCTACAGTTTAGTTTTAGGGCTAAATAGCATATTAAAGGTTCTGAAAAGTCCTGCATTCAAAAAAACCCCATTTTACTTTAATTCAGTATTTTCCAGGTTGGTAGGGCTTTTTTTTGTTTTTGTTTTTTGTTTTATCATGGAACCATTTTTTTTTTCAAAATCAAGAACTGTGTTTTCATTTTGAAACTACAGTTGTACTTTTATATTATTTGAATTCTTTGTGAACCACTTATGTAGGTGGACAGTGTAAAGCTGTAATGTGATACGTGACATCACAGAGATTCCTGTAGTGTTGGAGAACAAAGTGCTTACTTGGAGTGGAGGGGGACTAATAAACTCATAAGTGTATTTAAATTTAGTTATGTCTGAAATGATTACCAAAAAGTACCATTGATAAACCATCACCTAGCTATATTTTATACTTTTTAATTATCTAAAAGGATTGCATGTCAAATGGAAAGACCAGGTCTGAGTCTAGGGGATGGGTTCTCAAATGATTCCTGCCTTTACCTAGCTGGGTAGTTAGTAGTGGTGCTATAGACTTGGGACTAATTGCGGTTTTCAGTCCTGGCTGCACATTAGAATCACCTGAAAGGTGCCTTAAAAGAAAGACTGCAATGGCCGGCTGGCTTGGTTCAGTGGTTGAGCATTGACCTGTGAATCAGGAGATCAGGGTTCGATCCCCAGTAGGGGGCAGCCAATCAATGATTCTCTCTCATTATTGATGTTTGTATCTCTTCCTCTCTGAAATAAATAAAAATACGTGTGTTTGTTTTTTAATTTTTTTTTTTAAAGGCTGCAAAACTTCACCCTGCAGGGACTTTCACTGAAATGGTCTGGTCGTGTTTGTAATGCTCCCCAAGTGATTACAGCATGCACCCCTGGGCCACAGTGTCCTTATCTGTGAGCCCAGAGAGAATCAGGCTAATCATTCAAGTTCTTCCTAGTGGTAATTAAAAAAAAAAAAAAAATCCTCTTCTTTAAAATTGCAAGTCAGCAAATACTTGAACCTCTGGTATTTCGTAACTTGACCTTTTGGCTAGTTAGATTCACCCTGCTGGATCCCCTCTGCTGACCCTGATCAGGCATGCTTGCTCGACTTTCTTTGTGTTCTGGATCTCCAGGGAATTAGGGCATAGCGTCAGCCTGCCTTTCAAAGCCTGCTCTGAAGGTTGAAAGCGAATATTTATGGTTGTCAGCACACATCACAGGGTTTGAATTGAAAGTTTCCCCAGTTTATAAGTGAAAGATTTCCCACCCAACAGGATGAGCTGATAAAACATTTGACAAACTGTAATTCAATCTAGGCTGCTTCTACTGATGTCTAGCTTTATTCATTACCAGGGTATGTTCATATCTTGTGTCTATTAGTTAACCCATGTTTCTGTGCCTTTGGAAGATTTTGGGTTAAGAAAGCCTCTAGACCTTATATTCTTATAGTTTTCTTTATATATCCAAAAATCCCAGGAAGAACTCTGAATTTCCTGTGATCATGGAGTTTGAGGTTCAAGCCAAATACACTAAATCTTTGATGAAGGCCATGGTAGATATAGTGCTTGGCATTCAACTTCATTTCACTCCCATCTCCTGTTATCTTGTAGATGATGGAAAGTAATTGAGTGAGGCGCGCGCACACACACACACACACACACACACACACACACACACAGTTTCTCAGACTGCTTTGCAGCTGAGGCTCTCAATAAGAAATGATTTTGGTCTGTATGATGCATCTGTATGATTTGGAAGGTATAGTCTGGCTTTTACTTCACTTCTGTAAGTCATTTGAGACCTTGCAATAAATTACTTCCTCTTTTAAAAAAGTTTCATGTGGTTTTACATGATTATAATGATCCCTAGTGTTTGTGAGGGCTTTATCATTTATGAAGCATATTGATGTATATTGTAAGGGTTTTTGTTTGAAGCATGACCCCAATCTGTTGAGGTTAGGAGGGCAGGTATTAGCTTGGCCACACATTAGAAAGTATCAGGAATGATACGCTCGTTGAGTTCTCCTCACTCCACATTAGGTACATTTCTTCTTACAGCACTGCTTTTCAGGGTTGGGATCTGTTGATTCTTCTGAACCTGGGGTTATTGTAAATCATCAAGTCCTTTCTGCAAGTTCCTCCATGTGGGTGCCACGTCTGCTCAGCCATGCACCCTTGCGAGGTGAACAACCTGTGAGTGTACCTGCTTGGTCTTACAAGGATAACAACCTGAGATACTGACTATCTGATGCCTGGCAGTAGAGAGGAATGTTCTGAATTTCCCTGGAAGTGCACCCCCTGAGTTGTAGTGGTACGAGGTCCAGTTGCTGCTTGTGTTTTAACTGTTAATTATTCCCCACAGGCATTAGTCACTGTTCCACTGGCCTTACTGCAGAAAGGCGCCCTTCAGTTTAACCCACCGCTGTCAGACAAGAAGATGAAGGCAATCAACAGCTTAGGTGCAGGCATCATTGAAAAGGTGATTTACTTAAGCCCCAGAGAGCTTAATGTCAGATGACAGGAGTTCCTTCACTTTTGATATTGAGAAGTAGTGGGTAATTTTTGTGTCCAAGTAAAATTTGAAACTTTCTTTTGCATTTGAGTAATTTTTCCTGCAGAATACAAAAGGACATTATGAAAAGACTAGAGGCCTGGTGCACAAAATTCATGCATGGGAGTTGTGTACTGCAGTCCAGTCTGCACCCTCTCCAGTGTGGGATCCTTCTCACATTTCAGGACTTGGCTCCCAACCACTCGCCTACCTGTCTGTCTGATTGCCTCTAACCACTTCTGCCTGCCAGCCTGATCAACCCCTAAGCACTCCCCTGCCAACCTGATCGACTCCTAACTGCTCCCCTGCTGACCTGATTGTCCCTACCTGCCTTCTCTTGCCAGCCTGGTTGCCCCCAATTGCCCTCCCTTGCAGGCCTGGTCCCTCCCCCCAACTGCCCTCCCCTGCTGGCTTGGTTACCTCTAACCGCTCCTCCCTGCTGGCCTGGTTCCCCCCAGCTGCCCTCCTCTTCAGGCCTGGTCCTTCCCAACTGCTTTTCCCTGCTGGCCATCTTGTGTCCACATTGGGGCAGCCATCTTGTGTGTTGGAGTGATGGTCAATTTGCATATTAATATTTTATTAGGTAGACTAAGGAGAACAAGCTGAGGTCTGTGAATTTTAACCTCGGGAGGATGCATCTTATTATTCATAATTTGAACTTGGTATATAAGTAAATAATTTTTTTCTGCTTTCCACATCTGCCCTCCCTTAATTAGTTCCAACGAGGAGAATATTTTTTCCCCTCTGCCTTTAAAATCTCTTTCAGTAGAATCTGCCATTGCTGCAGCAGATAATGCAGACCTATACCTATGAGGAGTCAGAATGTATCTTACGGACATAAGCCTTAAGGTTGTGTCTCAGGGTGCTTTGCATTTTAATTTAGCCTAGAGGCTGTCAGTGAGGGACATAAAAGGACAGATGCTCATGGAAAGAAGAAAGGAGGTGGGAAAATGAAAGGGAGTAGTGAGTTACAAGCCATGGGTTACTTCTTAGAAATTGCTGTACTTTTGATTCAAGAAACCCTTAGCCATCTTTCTCTTGCTCATTTTCCAGATTGCCTTGCAATTTCCTTATCGATTTTGGGACAGTAAAGTTCAAGGGGCGGACTTTTTCGGGCACGTTCCTCCTAATGCCAGCAAGCGAGGGCTTTTTGCTGTATTCTATGACATGGATCCCCAGGTAAAGTTATTGGTGAAGTGTGATTTGAATTCCCTTAGCACAGTTTAAAATTTGCTATGGTAATTATTTACATACCAAGCTCAGAAACTAATGACATTGTAGACCCTCTGGGTATTTGTTTATATTCTGGGAGGATACTTGAACTGGGACATTTTCCGGTAAGATAGGAGCTCCAATATCGGTCATATTTTCTCAAAGCATTAATGTTACTGCCTGGGAAATGAATTAGTCACTTGTGGAAAGTGTTATTTTAGGCTGATGGGGGAACTCCTCAGGGAGAAGCCACAATAGTACAGTAATGAGTGGAATTTGAAGAGCACCCCTCCATAAGTCCCCCGGTGGTGCTGTGAAGGTTGAAATGTGATTGGCCCGGGTGAAGGCAGGTCATGGTGCCAGTAGATATGATGTGTGGGAAACGAAAAGGGGAGGGCATACTCACCACTTGAAAGGTTTGGTAGTGCAGATGTCAGGCAAAAGAATCCCAGTTGTTTCTTTTCTGCCTCCATTCCAAGAAACATCTTAAAAGGTTTTACCTGGGAGCCCAGGGCAAATTTTCTTTACTATTTGAGAAAGTTCTTTCCATTATTTTATCCATAGCCTTTCCTACACAACCTTGTAACGCTTCTTCTAAAACAAGTTCATATAAGGAAAAGCCAAGAGAACCCTGAATTTGATCCTTAACACTGCTTCTTGTCTCTTCAGCAGGGAACAATAACAAAATGCATAGGTGAATAACGAGTGTTTGTGAGGATAGGGTATAGTAGGAAATAATGAAATTTAATTGGTGAGACTGATTTAAGAACCAAACATTTCTTTAGAACTGAACATTTTACCAAAGCAAAAGGTGTAAACTGCTTTTCCCTTTTGTGTGTCCAGAAGAAACACAGCGTGTTGATGTCAGTGATTGCTGGGGAGGCGGTGGCCTCCCTGAAGAACCTGGACGACAAGCAGGTGCTGCAGCAGTGCGTGGCCACGCTCCGGGAGCTGTTCAAGGAGCAGGTCAGAGACCCCTGCTCTTCAGAGCGGTGGAGCCAGAGCAAGCCATCGCTCCCAACTGAAAGGAATCAAGGCAGTGGGCCCCATTATTCTCTCTTCCAATATCCACCTGTCCACCCAAGTTGTCCTGCATTAGTGTGTAGGGCTGCCATAACACAATACCACAGCCTGGGTGGCTTAAACAGTGAAGGCTTATTTTTTGACCAAGGTGTCGTCAGGTTTGATTTCCTTGAGGCTTTTTCTCTGTGGCTGACAGATGCTGCTTTCTTGCTGTGACCTCACATGGCTGCCTCTCTGTGTTGTCTGTGTCCTGATCTGTTCTTAAGAGAACACCAGTCATGTTGGATTCAGGCCCACCCCAACGACCCATTTTAACTTCTCACTACATCATTAAAGATTCTTCCTCAAATACAGACACATTATAAAGAAGTAGAGATTAAGGCTTCAACATATGGATTTTAGCAGACACAAATGTAGCCCCTAACAGTACCCAATCCCTCTTAATTGTCTTCCTTCCCTTTCCTTCACATCATGCACACACCCTTTCTTTCCTAAGGATGTAAAAGGCTCAGGATTTCCCATAGAATCTGCCTTTACCCAAACCCCAGTAGTCTTTGGCAACAACTTTCCTTTTAAAGGGACATTGTCCAAAATTTTCTTGTACCCGACATGTGTAGCTAGTCTCTTTTCAGTCTTCTGTCAAAGGAGTTCAGGATACTTTTTATTTGCCAACTTACTAAATCTCACAGTCTCTGGAGATTTATAAATGGTGTGGTCTTTATCTTTTTCATATAAAGGAACAGAAATCAAAAGAAGTGAAATTACTCAAAGTTACATAAATTAAAGAGAGACACTAGGGATGATGACACTAGAGAACATATGCATGATGTGATTATATTTCACAGTAGTCTCTAGCTGTGTGTCTTTGCCCAAAAAATTATTTTTAAATTAGTTATTCAGATCTAAAGACATAGTTTCTATTTAAAACTTTTTGATGGTAGTGCTTATCAGAAGTCAGTCAGTCTACAAAGTGATTTGAAACTTAGTGTGAAACAGATCCTTGGATAGCCATCTGTGGAGGAGCCTGTGGAGAATTTCACCGTAAGGTCCTAGTACTCCAGTCTTCCCTTTCTGACTCTGGGCTAGAGACCCCTTTCTTTACATCTTGGTAGCACAGGCCAGATGGTGGGAAGGAAAAGCCCAAACTCTTAGCAAGTGGTGATGGCCCCAGGTAGGTGGGGGAGAATGTGTGTTTGCAGAAGGATCAAGTAAAAAGTGAGGGGACACAAGTTGGGGTAGGTTGCAGAGCTGGGACAAGAGGTAGAGAATAGTACACAGATATGGGGAGAGTCTTCATAACAGGGTCAGAGGAACATATTGAGAATGTCTGTTTCAGAATGGCTACAAAGAGCTCAACTTCTAATGGGAGGGAAGACTATGTTTATGCTTGTGTTGCATCATGTCCAACTTGCTTCTTGATCTCATTTGATGATTACTTCACATCAACACAGGAAGTCCCAGATCCCACAAAGTATTTTGTCACTCGGTGGAGCACAGACCCCTGGATCCAGATGGCATACAGTTTTGTAAAGACAGGTGGGAGCGGTGAAGCCTACGATATCATCGCTGAAGAAATACAAGGAACCATCTTCTTTGCTGGTGAGGTGTGTATGAGATCCTGAACCCAATTACTTTTATTTTGATTACTTTCTTTTAATTAAAGTGATATATGTCCAGAGTTTAAAACCTGTGTCAAATACTGTCAAGTCTTATCATGGAAACAAAAGATGTCCTTTCAATATCCTCTTTAAAATCCCAGAGCAATTTTTACTTTATGTTTTAAAATTTTTGTATTATGTTCTGATTTAACAAGTTACACATTATTACTGACTTTCTTTCAGGTTAAAGATTTAGGCCATTTAGTCTTTTCACAGCGTGATTATTTCACAGTGAAGTTGCTGTCAGTGTTTATGTAATACTAGAGGCCTGGTGCACAAAATTCGTGCACAGGGGGTAGGGGATTGTCCCTCAGCCTAGCCTGCATCCTCTCCAATCTGGGATCCCTCTCACAATCAAGGACTGCTGGCTCCCAACTGCTCGCCTGGCCTGCCTGCCTTCTTGATTGCTCCTGACTGCTTTTGCCTGCCAGCCTGATCACTCCCTAATCACTCCCCTGCCAGTCTGATTGATGCCTAACTGCACCTGCCAGCCTGTTTGCCCCTAACTGCCCTCCCCTGCAGGCCTGGTTGCCCCTAACTGCCATACTCTTCAGGCCTGGTCTCCTCTAACTGTCCTCCCCTGCAGACCTGGTCATCCTCAATTGCTCTCCCCTGCAGGCCTGGAACACCCCCCAACTGCCCTTCCTTGTAGGCCCGGTCTTCCCCAACTTTGCTCCTCTACCGGCCTGGTCACCTCTAACTGCCCTCCCCTGCAGGCAAGATCAACCCCAACTATTCTCCCTTGTAGGTCTGGGTCCCTTAAGCGGAGGCCAAGACTACCCTCCCCTGCAAGCCTGGTCCCCCACAACTGCTCTCCCTTGCAGGCCTGGATTGCACCCAACTGCCCTTTCTTGCAGGCTTCGTCACCCCCAACTTCCCTTCTCTGCCAGTTTGGTCACCCCTAACAGCCCTCCCCTGAAGGCTTGATCGCCCCCAACTGCTCTTCCTTGCAGGCTTGGTCCCTCCTAACTGCCCTCCCCTGCTGGCCATCTTGTGTCCACATGGGGGCAGGATCTTTAACCACATGGAGGCAGCCATTTTGTGTGGGAACCTCTTTCCACGTCCCACGTGGTTCAGGGTTCCCGGGTCAGGGTTTGGGTTCTGAAGGAGGCCGCACGCAAACGAAATAAGAGACTAGAAAATATTAATTTGGCGATATTGGGGGGCCAGGCGGGAGCCTTCCTCTAGTGGGATGGACTGCCATTTTGCTCTGGCCTTCTTCTCCCTTTTATTAAGGCTTTGGGACACACCCCTAGCCTTTAGGCAGGAAATAACAGAAATTAACATGATACAAACAGATAGTTTCGACTAAACAATGAGTAATCAGCTCTGACCATTCAGAGCAATTAAGGTTGGCCAGCCTTCTGGCTTCCTGTTTACATCCTTTTAGTGAGAACAATTACATCCACCTAGTGAGAACAATATTTGGTCTCTGACAATTTTGTGTGATGAAGTGATGGTCAATCTGCATATTATTTTTTAAAAAAATATATATTTTATTGATTTTTTACACAGAGAAAGGGAGAGGGATAGAGAGTTAGAAGCATCGATGAGAGAGAGACATCGATCGGCCGCCTCCTGCATGCCCCCTACCGGGGATATACCCACAACCAGGATACATGCCCTTGACCCGAATTGAACCTGAGACCTTTCAGTCCGCAGGCCGATGCTCTATCCACTGAGCCAAACCGGTTTTGGCTGCATATTATTCTTTTATTAGATAGGATAGAGGGTTGGTACATGGGAGGGGGCCAGCTGGTTTACCCTGAAGGGTGTCCCAGATGAGGGTGGGGATTCCCTTGGGGAGTGGGCAGCCTGGGTGAGGGGCCTGTGGTGGTTTGCAGGCTGGCCACACCCCGACAACTCAAGCAGAGGCCCTGGTATCTGGAATTTATCTTCTACAATTGAAACTTTGTATCCTGGAACAGAGCCAAGCCTCCTGCTGTCTCGGTTGTGCCAGCCATTTCTGTTGGGATTTATTTATCTTCTATAATTGAAAAAAACTTTGTAGCCTTAAGCGGAGGCCAAGAAAAGCCAGATGTGCCCTAACTGGTTTGGCTTCATGGATAGAGCATTGGCCTGTGAACTCAAAGGTCCCAGGTTCAATTCTGGTCAAGGGCATGTGCCTTGGTTGTGAGCACATCCCCAGTGGGGGGTGTGCAGGAAGCAGTTTCTCTCTCATCATGTTTCTCTCTCTCCCTTGCCCTTCCTCTCTATAAAAAAAAATCAATAAAAAAGAAAAAGAAAAATACATGCCAGGATTGCAGAAGCTTGGCTTCCTCCATCGCTGGGGGCAACCCTAGCCTCCCTCCTGCTTGCTCTATGGCTGCAGCCATCGTGGTCAGAGTTAATTTGCACACTCATGCCTGATTGGCTGGTAGGTGTAGCAGAGTGATGGTTAATTTGCATATTACTCATTTATTAGGATGACTAGGTAAATGTTGCTTATTGCCAAGCCATTCATTGATGCCATTCTTTTTTTTTTTAATTTAATAAATCTTAATTGTTGATTATTACAGTTGTTCCTCTTTTTCCCCTCCATAGCTGCCCTCCACTCAGCTCCCATCCCACCCTCTGCCTTTACCTCCCCCACATTGACTTCATCCATAGATGTATGATTTTGGTCCAGTCTCTCCCTGCACCTCCCTCACTCCTTTCCCCGAGAATTGTCAGTCCACTCCCTTTCTATGCCCCTGATTCTACTGTATTCACCAGTTTATTCTGTTCATCAGATTTTTATTCACTTAATTTTTATAGATTTACTTATTGATAGATATGTTATTTGTTGTTCCTAAGTTTTATCTTTACCTGTTTCTTCTTCTTCCTCTTCTTAAAGAATACCTTTCAGCATTTCATATAATACTGGTTTGGTGGTGATGAACTCCTTTAGCTTTTTCTTATCTGTGAAGCTCTTCATCTGCCCTTCAATTCTGAATGATTGCTTTGCTGGGTTGAGTACTCTTGGTTGTAGGTTCTTGCATCACTTTGAATATTTCTTGCCACTCCCATCTGGCCTGCATAGTTTCTGTTGAGAAATTAGCTAACAATTGTATGAGTGCTCCTTTGTAGGTAACTAACTGTTTTTCTCTTGCTGCTTTTAATATTCTCTCTTTGTCTTTTGCTCTTGGCATTTTAAGTATGATGTGTCTTGGTGTGGTCCTCTTTGGATTCCTTTTGGTTGGGGTTCTCTGCGCTTCCTGGACTTGTAAGTCTATTTCTTTCACCAGGTGGGGTAAGTTTTCAGTCATTATTTCTTCAAATAGGTTTTCAGTATTTTGCTCTCTTCTTCTGGCAGTCCCATAATTCTGATATTGTCCCAGAGGCTCCTTACACTATCTTCATATTTTTGGGTTCTTTTTTGTTTTTGCTTTTCCAGTTGAGTGTTTTCTGCTTCTTTGTATTTCAAATCTTGGACTTGATTCTTGCAGTCTTCTAGTCTGCTGTTAGGTCTCTGTATAATATTTTTTTATTTCAGTGAGTGTATGTTTAATTTCTAGTTGGTCCTTTTTAACTCTTCTTGGATCTCGCTAAAATTCTCCATATTTTCTATAAAATTCTTGAAAAACCTTATAACCGTAGTTTTGAAGTCCATATCTAGTCTTCTGTTTTCCTCCATTTCTTTCATTTGTGATTTGTTTCTTTGTCTCCACATTTTCGCTGCTTCCCTGAGTTGGTAGAGTAGCTTTGTGTGCTAGTTGTCCTATATGGCCCAGTAGCTCTGCCTCTCCAGTTACCTGAGGTAGACACTCTTGGTGCCCCCCTTTTTGGACTGTGTGTACAGCCCTGTTGTAGTTAAGTTTTGATTGTTGTTGGTATCACTGGGGGGAATTGACCTCCAAGCCAATTGGTTGTGAGGATCAGCTGTGTCTGTGCTGGGAGAACTTCTGTGCTGAAGTCAGCATCATGATACAAGACTTAAAATTGCAAAAGCTTCTGTGTTTGGCTTGGATGGGGCAGAATCTTAGGACTGAGTAGACAGCCTTGGCTTCCTGTCAGCCCTGCCCTATGAGGCCCCTAGGTGTCAGTGTCCCTTGGTAATTGCTGCAGCCTTCTCTTTGCACATGTGCGTGTGCCTCCAGACCTCTGCCTTTCGCGTCTCCCCTGAGTTTCCGTGTGCTTTGGGATCTCGCCCAAAACTGGGGTTCAGTGCAGTTGGAAGTGGAGTTCAGCACAGTTGGGAGGTTCGTTCTTCCTCCTGCTAGAGAAAGCCAAATGGCACAATCAGCGATCAGTCCTATCTGTGCGCCCTATCATGCACACCTCCAGACCTCTGCCTTTCACAGCTCCCCTGAGTTTCTGTGAATTTCCCTGAGTTTCCTTTTTTGGACAGTCCAGACTCCTTCCATGAGTCTTGCCTAGAAATGGGATTCAGTGCAGTCAGGAGTTTCTGTCTCCCTCCCACTGGAGGAAGCCAGCCAGGCCCTTTGCCACCCATCCTCTCCACATGCGTGTCTCCATTCCTCAGCTTTTTGAAGTTCCTCTGAGTCTCCGTGAGCCCCTCTCTTTCCTTCTAGTTGTAGAATTTCCACTCAGCCAGTGGTTCTGGATGATGATTGTTTTGTCTTTTAGCTGTCGTTTTGAAATTGTTGTGCAAGGCAGCAGTTTAGGTGTTCATCTATACCACCATCTTGGTTTCTCCCCCACTTGATTTTTAGATTCATTTGGTGATAGACATGTATTTGTTGTTCATAATTTTTATCTTTACCTTTTTTTTATTCTTCCTCTTCTTAAAGAATACCTTTCAACATTTCGTATAATACTGGTTTGGTGTTGATGAACTCCTTTAGCTTTTGCTTATCTGTGAAGCTCTTTATCTGCCCTTCAGTTCTGAATGATAGCTTTGCTGGGTAGAGTAATCTTAGTTATAGCTTCTTGTTATTCATCACTTTGAATATTTCTTGCCAGTCTCATCGAGCCTGCATAGTTTCTGTTGAGAAATCAGCTGACAATAATATGGGTGCTCCCTTGTAGGTAACTAACTGTTTTTCTCTTGCTGCTTTTAATATTCTTTGTCTTTTGCTCTTGGCATTTTAATGATGATGTTAGTGTGGTCCTCTTTGGGTTATGTGCACTCCCTGGACTTGTAAGTCTATTTCTTTTACCAGGTGGGGTAAATTTTCTGTCATTATTTCTTCAAATAGGTTTTTAGTATTTTGCTTTGGCATCCTCACGATTTGGATGTTGGTACGCTTGAGGTTGTCCCAAAAGCTCCTTATACTATATTCAAATTTTGGGACTCATTTTTCTTTTTGCTTTTCCAGTTGAGTGTTTTTTGCTTCTTTGTATTTGACATGATTCTTGCGATCCTCTAGTCTGCTGTTAGGTCTCTGTATAGTATTATTTCAGTCAATGTGTGCTTAATTTCTAGTTGGTCCTTTTTCATCTCCTCGAGTGTTTCATTAAATTTATGTCTTTTTTGGGAAATTTTTGATAAACCTTATAAGTATAGTTTGGAACTCAATATCCAGTCATTTGCTTTCCTCCATTTCTTTCATTTGTGATGTTTGTCTTCACATTTTCACTGCTTCCCTGAGTAGGTAGAGTAGTTTTGTGTGGTAGGTTTCTTATAGGGCCCTGTGGCTCAACCTCCCAGTACCTGAGATGTACACTCTTGGTACACCCTTTTGTGGACTGTGTGCAGAGCCTTGTTGTAATTAAGTCTTGATTATTGTTAGTATCACTGGGAGGAATTGACCTCCAGGTTGATTGGATATGAGGATCACCTGTGTCTATGCAGGGAAAACTTTTGTGGAGACACTTTGATGAGACAGGAGTTACAAAATTGCACAAGCCTCTGTGCTCAGCTTGGATGAGGTGGAGTCTCAGGGCTGAGCAGACAGCCTTTACTTCCTGTCAGCCCTGCCCTATGAGACCCCTAGGTCTCACTGTCCCTTGGTAATCACTGCAAGCACATCTGAGAAAAAGCCGCCTTCGAGTTTTGCCTGCTGCCAGATAGTCCAGTTCTTCCACAAATGAGTCTGAGTTCCCAGAAACTCACCCAGAACTGGTTTTCAGCGCAGTCGGGAGCTTTTGTCTCCCTCCTGCTTTAGAAAGCCAGCCGTGCACTCAGCTCGTGCACTCAGCAGTCAGTCCTCTCTATAGGTGTGTGCTTCTGGACCTCTGCCTTCCACAGCTCCCCTGCGTCTCAGTGTGCTTTCTCTTTTCCTGACAGTCCAGATTCCCCCAAATGGGTTTGGGTTCCCAGAGTCTCGCCTGGGACTGGATTTCAGCGCAGTAAGGTGCTTCTGTGTCCCTCCCGCTTGAGGAAGCCAGCCATGCACTCAGCCGTCCGTACCTCAGCCTTTTGCAGTTGCTCTGGGTCTCCATGTACTTTCCTCTTTCCTTCTAATTGTAAAATTTCCACTCAGTCAGTCTTCCTGTGGTTCTGGATGGTGTTAGTTTTGTCTTTTAGTTGTAGTTTTGATACTATTATGTGAGGCAGTATTTGAGTGTTTACCTATGCCGCCATCTTGGTTTTTCTCTCTCTGATGCCATTCTTACACAATAATAATAAGCCCTTTTTTTTCACTAGCTTATTTCTTTTTTAATTTAACTTTAAATATATTTGTTATTTTTCAATTATGGTTCACATACAACCTGGCCACTCAGTATATATCCTATATAATAAGAGTAATAAGCAAATTGATGATCACTCCAACACACAAGATGGCTGCCCCCATGTGGATACAAGATGGTCGCCACAAGATGGCCAGCAGGGGAGGGCAGTTGGGAGGGACCAGGCCGGCAAGGAAGGGCAGTTGGGGGGGACCCAGGCCTGCAGGGAGGGCAGTTAGGGGCAATCAGGCTGGCAGGCAGAAGCAGTTAGGGGCAATCAGGAAGGCAGGCAGGTGAACAGTTGTGTGCCAGCAGTTCTGGATTGTGAGAGGGATGTCCCAGATTGGAGAGGGTGCAGGCTAGGCTGAGGGATGCATTCCCCCCATCCACGAATTTAATGCACCAGGTCTCTAGTGCGCGCGCGCGCACACACACACACACACACACACACACACACACACACAGTTAGTGTATATCTTATATAATAAAAGGCTAATATGCAAATTGTCCCCTCGCCCAGGAGTTTGATGAATAGGCACGCTGGCCAACCACCTATGTCCCATCCCCCTGATTCATGCATGGTTGTGGTCTGGCCAGCCTGGTCAGGGGGAAGGGACATGGGTGGTTGGCCAGCGTGCCTACTCATCAAACTCCTGGTCGAGGGGATAATTTGCATATTAGCCTTTTAATATATAAGATATACACAGAGTGGACAGATTATTATGTGTTCAGAGATCATAATAATCTGGCCACTCAATGTATATTAGTTTCAGGTATACATCCCAGTGATTAGACATTTCATAACTTACTAAATTATCTTGATAAATTTCAAACCCATTTGATATCATAAAGTTACTAGAGTATTATTTACTATATTCCCTCTGCTATAGTTTACATTCCCTTGACTATTCTGTAACTACCCATTTGTACTTATTAATCCCTTCACCTTTTGCAGCCATTCCCAACCTTTCCTCCCATCTGGCAACCATCAAAATGTCCTCTGTAACTATGAGTCTGTTTTTTAGATTCAATTGTTGATAGATATGTATTTATTGCCATTTTACTCATATTTTTAATCTTTTTTCTTCTTTTGAAAGAATACCCTTGAACATTTCATGTAATACTGATTTGTTGATGATAAACTCCTTTAGCTTTTTCTTGTCTGGAAAGCTCTTTATATGTCTTTTGATTCTAAATGATAGCTTTGCTGGGTAGAATCATCTTGGTTGTAGATATTTCTTTTCATCACTTTGCTTATTTCTTGCCATTCCCTTCTGGCCTGCAAAATTTCTGTTGAGAAATCAGCTGACAGTCTTATGGGTGCTCCCTTGTAGGTAACTGTTTTTCTCCTGTTGCTTTTAAGATTCATTTTTTCTTAAACCTTTTGCATGTTGTTTTTTTTTTAAAAAATACCTTTATTATTTGAAAGTATTACAGATGTAGTTGGATGGTGCTTCAACATGGTCTAAAGTTGTCCACTAGTTGCAGTGACTCTGGGGCCTCCTTAGAGGTGCAAGCCTACGTCAGCCACCTCTTGTATTCTGTCTGGGGCCCCCAGCATAAGACACTAAGTGATCAGAAAATTGCTGCTACTTGTGCTGGGCTTGGAGGTGTCCAGGTGAGATTAAGCTGTTAACCAAGGCTGGCTGTTGCTCGTGTGCTAGGCCTGGGCACACCAAGTACAAATGCTGCTTGTTTGAGAAAGTTTAGGGAAGTCTGAAGTATGAGTCAAGACAAGTGTGTGTATATAAAAGCCACTGAAAACTGCTTGGGTGGGCCTGCAATTGGGTGGGATAGGGTCTCAGGGAATGACCAGGACAGGGCCAACAGTGTGAGCCAGATTGATGGAGACTCATATATGGCACCTGCTAGCTATTGGGGGAGTGTTCAGAAAAGGGATAATTGCCTCTGCCAGCACTTCTGTTGGGGAGAAAGATTCTCCTCCAGTTCTCGCCCTAATGCCAAACAATTCAGTCCCTCCCTTTATGTCTGGCACTTTTCAAGCTGTTTCCCTGGTGCTGGAGCTCAGAGGAAATGAGTATGAATAAGTCTATGCACAAGCCCTTTAAGAGGAACTGCCTGGTACTCACTGAGCCACAATCCTCACTGGTTTTTACTGCCAAACATTATGGGACTTCTCTTCCTGGCACTGGAACCCTGGGCTGGGAAGCCTGTTGTGGGGCTGGGACCCCTTGCTCTTTGCAGAGTTGGGGAGTTACTTCCAAAGCCAAGAAAACCTTCTCAATATTTAGCTGCCACACATGGTTACAGGACCAACCCATTTGCAATTCCTTGCCTCCTGCCAGTCTCCATGAGGCTTTTTTTCTATAAATTTGTTGCAGGAATTCTGGTCAGCTAGATTTTAGTTAATTATGATTGTTCTATAATTTACAAATAATTATGATGTGGTTGTGGGAAGATACCTTTACCTACACCACCATTTTGATTAGGAACTCCTAATCCTAGTCCATTTCTTTTCCTGCCTCCCCACTCTTCAGTCATCTCTAAATCACAGTTGAATCTCTCTGAGCTGGTATTAGTCTTTTTTTTTTTTTAAACCCCAGTTCCTGACATCCTTGTCCCTCTGCTCTCATCTGTACTGGTTTATCTCTAGGACTCCTGCAGAGCTGTCCTCCCCAAACATCTCGTCCTTACCATTTTCCAGGGATGGGGGTTTTAATTTTCTAGACCCCTCTCTTTTTTTTATATACTTATTTTTAAAATTGTGATAAACAAAATTTACCATCTTAACTACTTAAGTGTATGGTTAAATGACATCAAATACATTAACACTGTTGAACAACCCTTACCACCATCTATATTCAAAACTTTTTCATCCTACAAAACTGAAACTCCGTCCCCATTAAACAACTCCCCTCACTTCTGCTCCTGGCAGCTACCACTTTATCTTTATTGATTTGTTCAAGGAACATCATTATATAAATGGAATGATACTAGTATTTGTCTTTTTGTGACTGGCTTATTTCACTTAGTATAATGTCCTTAAGATTCATCTGTGTTGTAGCATGTGTCAGAATGCCCTTCCTTCCTAAAGACTAAATAATACTCCATTACATGTATATATCACATTTTATTTTCCCATTAATCTGTCATGGACACTTGAGTTTCTTCTGCCTTTTTAAAAAATTCTCTTATGAACAATGCTGCTATGAATGTGAGTGTACAAATATCTCGGACAACAAACTTTCAGTTCTTTTGGATATTTATCCAGAAGAGGCATTCATTGCTGCATCATATACAAATTCTATTTTTAGGGTTTAGATCCACTATAGTTTTCCACAGCAACTGTTTTCCACTTGCACCAACAGGGCACAGGAGTTCAAGTTTCTGCACATCCTCAACACCGCTTTGTTTTTTTCTTTTAATGACTAATGTGAACGATCTTTTTTCTTGTTTTACTTCTTGAAGTCTGAAGCTTAGTTATGAAGACTTCACTTAATCCCCCTTTTTTTGGGCACCTTCCCTCTGCCCTCTCCCTCAGACATCCTGGAGGTTGTGGGAGTATAGCAGATGGCAGTAGGAAACCTGGGGAGGGACCAGAATGCTCTTCATAGCCTTTAATTCTGTTTTCACCTAAGTCCAACCTCTCTACTTGCATGGTTTCTGGTGCTCTCAGAGGCTGAGACTTTAAGGATTCTTTGAGGTGAATTGGCTTGCTTTTGTTATCACTTCATCCTGTCCTACCCCCCAAACTTAGCAGTGACTTCTCAGCACTTTTATCTGCTTTCAGTCTTTGTATATTATAGTCTGGAATTATCACAGTCTCTAGCTTTATGTACAATAGAGTGTTTTTACTTTTTCTAATAATTTTTAAATGATTACAAAAGATCATCATTTAGATTAGTCCTAATGCCTGTGAAGAGCCAACTCTGTAGGAACAGGGTATAACGACTGTATACCTGGCAACAGTCAGCTGCTTCCAGTTGATGGCCATACTATGCTGATGTGCCCTAATAATGAGCATGATATAGAACCTTTTTGTTTTCCTTTGCTACTTTCTTATAAAACTCATTTCTTTGTGGTTTCTACCACTCTCTCCTCCTACTAGTTATTGCATTCCTGCTGACCTGATCCTTCCATTTATTGGAGTTTTTGTCACTTCTAGGTTCCATGTCATATCCCTTTTACCCCAGCCATCAATTCAGGTGACATGGAACCTAACATAGTTCACATGGAACTTTGTCTGTTTCTTATCCATTTGCCAAGACAATTCTATTTTTAGGGTTTAGATCCACTATAGTTTTCCACAGCAACTGTTTTCCACTTGCACCAACAGGGCACAGGAGTTCAAGTTTCTGCACAGCCTCAACACCGCTTTGTTTTTTTCTTTTAATAACTAATGTGAACGATCTTTCTCATTCACTCTATGGGAAAGTAGCCATATTCTAGGCCTATTTTCCTGTTCTAAGTTTGCTTATTGTTCCCACTACAAACTCAAAAGTGAGGTTATCCCACTGACAGCTCCTCAACCTTTTGACGTTTCCCTTCCTGTTTTAGTGGTCTGTCCTTTGAGTATCTCAACTCCATTCTTTTGTTCCACCCATCTAGCAAAACACCAACTGTGGATTAAATGTGATTTAATTTCTGTGCTTGTTTCATTTGTTGCTGACTTAAGAGCTAGATTACTTGTCTGATGAGAGGCACTATATCTTATTCATTGTACTTGTTCTAGTATTTGGCATATATTAGTACCTTATTGAATGCCACAATAAAACAGTACTTCACAGGAATGCTGAATACATTGTGAATGAATGCATTTGGTAAAGCATGCAAGATCACCAGAAAAGGTCAAGTGCCATATGGGTGAGTATCATTAGCATCAGCACAGAGGAGTGGCACTAATCTTTATTTTAGGAGGATCAGAAGGCATAAGTTTGTACTATTGTCTTTGATTATCACCCAAATTCCTTATACGTGACCTCAAATTATGCAATTATTTTTTACAGGCAACCAACAGACATTTTCCACAAACGGTTACAGGGGCATATTTGAGCGGTGTTCGAGAGGCAAGCAAGATTGCAGCATTTTAAATGGATTTTGTCTAGACCCAGCTTTCTTCTGTACCTCAAATGGGAAAGTTTGAAATATGTTAACCTCACTTTCATAAAATCAAACAAAACCCTCTCTGGATAACAAAACTGAAATGTTTCTAAGGTGTTTTGATAATGTAAACCCATGTCACCACTCTGAAAGCATTAGCCCTAAGAACCAATTTATAAGCACTTACATTTTATTGCTTTTTCCACAAGTCTAGTGCTAAATCTTCTGGATTTCAGAAAAAGGTAGTATATAAACTTAAATTAAGAACTTGAATATGATTCTTCCATGGTTGGAGAGTCCCTTAAATTTGACCTTTTGTTTAGCTGACCAATTCTTACACATTGAGAAATCATTAAAAACCAGATAGAGCCATGTAATTTCCAAGACAACTTATTACTACCTTTGCCAATGAGCCTTAAGATTTTTGTATAGCTCCAATATTGAGCTTTTACTTAAAATTTAGATAGAAGAAATGTTTCCTTTTTGGATATAGCACAAACTCTTCAGTTAAAAGTTAACGAAGCTTTTAGACTATATTATACTTCCCATTGGGTTTTCAAAAGAAATTTAAATTCAGGTATCTTTTGTGATAAAACATTTTAGATTTGTGCACTCATTGGCAAAAAGCAAAATTTTCAATTCTTAAGCAGTACCAGGTTTGTACCATTGAAAATGGGGTAGAGATATTGTGGTTTTCATACAAAACAAACTATAGGGCTATTTTTCTTTGAGCCAAGTTTGGGCATATGGCATAAATAGCCTTAATTTTGGCAATTACTAACAAAAATACCTTGTCAGAATAATAAAAGCCTCTTCGCACTGTCTTTTTTATAGAATTATGTTTTCAGTATTCCATAGGCAGGTCCACTGGAAAACTGCAGGAAAATGTAATATCCTGGTAAATAATATTACATATTTATAAGCCATATTGTAAGAGCCTGAGAACATGGCAAATACTTCCTTTCTCCTTTTTTCACTCATGACCAAACAAATGTCATTAAAAATAGACATTGATTTCAGGGTCTTTGATGCTTAACTTGCCAAGAAATTTGTTTACAAGTAAAAACATGGATAACAAGTTCTTTCTTTTTAAAGTCTCTGAACAGATTTTTCAGTTATATCGGTCTGCTTTAAAAAAGGACTCAAAAACAAAGGGGATACAAAATAATTTTAAAGCCACTTTTCAAAATATTAGGTATTTTTTAAATTTAGAGTTAGCTTATAAATACAAAGTATCATGTGCAAGGAATGTATGGTGTCTTTGGTGAACTCAAGACACACTTCCACTCCCATCAAAGTATGATATGAATCAAAGAAAAATAGAAGATATTAGTTTCTGTGTTAACACAGGGAAATGTTTTATTTATCTGATGAGACTTGGTACTATTTGGGGAGTGTTCTGGTTTAACATGTTAAACATTTAAAGAATAGCATGAGTTATGTGATAAATGCAAAATATTTTACGTTTGAAATGATTCACAGTAAATTATTACTTTAGTCTCTGAGCACTTGTGCTACAAAGGAAAACCTACTTAATAAAGTACGGTAAATGTATATAAAAAAAATCCTCATTGTTTCAAGTGTCTATATCTGACATTTTGTTCTTTAAGGTACTTTCCTTTAAATTCTTGAGTTACTTTGAATATGTTTTTCATTGTTCGGAATATTTTGTAATTGAATAGCTGTGAATATACTGTGTTTTAACTACAGATTGTGAACAGCTTGTTGTGTAAAATTACTTAATAAAAACTAGACTTGTTTTTCAAATACACTGTGCATTGTAGTAATGAAAACACACTTATTTAATAGTTACATTTTCACCACAAACTTTCCACCCACCAACTCAATCCTTCACCTCCAAACCCTCTTTTAGATCATAGGCATTACTCTATACCTCCTTTTCAGTTAAATGGTCATAAAGTAAACAAAGTTAACCTTGATCAACTTACTTTTGTAAATCACTTCTGGTTTTCCCAGGCAATTTCTTTGTAGTGTACTTAGTCAATTACTGCACAATACTCTAAATTACATAAGCTATAATTTAAGTGATAAATGCAAAATATTTTACGTTTGAAATGGCTCACAGTATATTATTACTTTAGTCTCTGTGTGCTTAAACTTGTGCTACAAACAAGGAAAAACCTACTTAATATTAAGTATGGTAAATGTATATATTTTTTAAAATCCTCATTACTTGTCTCCAGGACTAACTCCATTTAAAAACCCATGTTCTAAAATTCTCATATAGAGGGTAAATGCTATAAAAACCTCTAAGTTATAATATCAATTGTGAGAGACAAAAGCATGTTCATTACTTTCATTGACAAAGTTTATAGGAACAAATTATATTTAAAATCAAAGGCCAATTCGTAGGGCTTAGTTTATTTCATTCGTTTATTAAGTGTATCTTTTTCTAACGTCTTAACAACTTTATCAAGAAACAAACTGTGAAAATACCTATTAACAACCAACAGATGTTTACATATTTCTGTTCTATGATGCAAAGATAATTTTTATTTTAAATACTCAACTGGTTTATCAAAAGGCCTAATTCTCTCATAAGCAGCATGTTTTAAAATTCAGAAATTGTTAAAGTGATTAAGACAGTCATTTTAAAAGACAAATTAGTTTCATTCAGGGGTGGCCCATATGTTGATCACCTAGAACAGTGGTCGGCAAACTCATTAGTCAACAGAGCAGCAAACTGCAGCTCCCACTGACCTAGAATCCTGATTAGCCAAAATTTAAAATCCAATAGCTCTAATTCCACAGACACATTAAATGTCTTTAATGTTAAAAACAAGTCTTACCATTTTTGAGAAATATTTTGTCAAGAGAGATTACTGCCTACAGAATATTTTTTTTTGGCATTACACCTTGTACTTTTTGTCATAATTATAAAGGTCCAAGTTTCCTGTAAATACCAGCATTTTATATGGGCAAAAGCAGTTAGTAAAAAAATCAGTCATTTATTATAAACCAATGTTCTTGTACTTAATCCCAATTTTCCCTAAATTTTTGAAATTCTTATGTGTTGATTTTGGTCTACCCTTAATAGAAAATGTGTCTACAAACAATGGTTGCAGAATTGAAACTAAAACTAAAAACTGATGACACTTTCAAAGCAAAGTAGAGAACTATCTGTTTGTGTCCTTCAGTGTTTTCTTTACTGAATTCTGACTTCCATTGCTCTGTGATACCATCTGGCTGAACACTGACATTTCAGTTTATGACTGTAAAGATACCTCTCTATATGGGTTTAAAAATTGATCTCACAAAGGAAATAAAAAAACTATATACAACCAATTTGTTTTTGAAAATACAAAAATAACATCTGTCACTTTTGTCATGCTGACAAATTGACATATCTATACATGCAGGAGAAAAGTTCCAATTTACTCATCTGGACAGCTAAGTTTGTACATTCTTAATATGATGAAAACACTGCCATTGAGTTTTTACAACGACGTATTCAAAATATGTCATATTCTAAATACTGCATTGGTTTCTGCGTGTATAAATGCCAGTTATTAATAGTTTCTGTCCTACTCAATTAAAAATGTCTTAAGCTAATATTAACTGCACTAAAAACTATAACAATTCAAGAATCTATGACCTTATGTAAAGAAATCCAAAATGTACAAAATGTAACTATAAAAGCAAGGAACAATTACTGCCATGCAAAATTTTAAACTAAAAACTGCATAGAAATGCAATTTAAAAAATGGTAAATGCAAATTTACGTTAACACCCAAGATAAAAAAAAGTCAGCAGTAAATTCTACCAACACAATGCTTGCAACATTTAGAAAAGGAAATACATTCTCTTTGCTGGTATAATGGTATAAACGAAATCTTTAAATCCATGGGGCAAGTCATCTGTATCTGTCCTCTATCTCAAGAAATTAGCTGTAATGAAAAGAGAAACATTATTTTCCTATAGTAAACATACAATATTAGGTATACATAAGGCATAAAACTTCATTTCACTTTTAAACTTTATTTTACTATTGAGACCTTGGGAAAAAAGCTAGGACCCACAGAAACTATAGTTACTTTCTCCTGCATTTGACTGGTGGACAGAAACATTGTGAGTGCTCTGAGATGCCCATTAGACAAAACCTGCATTTTCCTCACCCAATGTCAGATGTCACTAATGTGCAGGCTTTATTTTTTAAGCTCTAAAATGGGATAAAAAGAACTATCTTCTCCCATCTATTTTGAGGAAATTTGAGGATCAAATGTGTTATTTAGTCAGATACAGTGGTACCTCGAGATACGAGTGACCTAACATATGAGATTTTTGAGATACGAGCCGTTGAGGGAGTGATTTTTGCTTTGAAATACGAGCAACATTTGAGATAGGAGTAATCGCGCGGATGGGACCGCTGTACACGACCCACCAGTTTACCGCGACTCGAGCATCTCATAGGTTACGGAACAAATTAAACTCGTATCTCGAGGTACCACTGTAGTTTGAAAAATATGCAATTCTGATATACATTTCTTTGTCTCTTATGTCTAAAATGATCAAAGTTAGAAACAATGTATATATTTACCTCTTTAACAGTTGTTTTTATGAAACCTTTTCTTTCAGTTAAATCATAAGCAGGGTAATTTTCATATACCTATAGTGAAAAGACAAGACTATGTTAAAAATCCAATAATTCTCTATCTTTGGATAAAAAAGAAATGTATATATAAATAGCTGCATGTATATTCTAATAGTACTCTGGTTCACTAGAGAATTCTACTGCAAATGAGTTTTAATAATACTCTATATAGAGTAGAAAATAAAGTAGCATGCAAGGAATCTGTTTTAAACTGGGAATATCAGTTGAATTAACAATAAACATGGATGAGGAAAACATCTACGTAGATCTTAACTAAGTGAACTGAATTATTTATATTGACAGGCCAGATGTTATCCTCATTTTCTTCTGTTATATCATCCAATTACTTATAATTCAACTTGAACTCATGTCCTTTACACTTTACTCATTGTGCAATCCCCTCCTCAAAGCTGAATCACTCAGACCCAGCTGGTCTCAGGAGTCCTCTATTCCTAAAATCTTACTCTAACTGTCCTTCTTTTATCAACTTGATCCCTCTGCTTGACTTCACAATCTCTAGTCCTGACTCCATATGCATCCTGCCAGCTTCACTCCTGTGGTGTAGTTCAAGGTCAGCACACTTTTCTTTAAAGGACCAGATTAATAAATCTTTTCAGCTTTTCCAGCAATGCATTTTCTGTCACATCAACTATTTCATTGTAGCGTGAAAGCTGCCATAGGCAATAATACTTAAATGAATGGGCCTGGCTGGGTTACAATACAAAAACAGTAAGATAGTTTTGGCCCACAAGCTATAGTTTGCCAATCCTTGAAAATAATATAGTCAATCATTTACACTCCTCTGTTTGTCTTTTGTTCATTCTCTACAAACCTCCAAATCTGAATTGGTCTATCAACTTTTCTATGGTTAGGCTCAGAGGAAAGACTACTGTGGGAACATTTAATCACTTTGAAAAGACAATCTTTTTTAAGTCCATGGTATTCCATGTCAGAGCCTGCCCAGCAATCCCATGTATTTCTAAGCAGGTCTTCATTCTCTTGTTAATGGCAATTTCATCCACTTACACAATGTGTCCCACATTCCTGTTCTCAACCAAGAAGCTATTATTAAAAGTTTTTCAACTTTCTGACATATCTCTTTCCCTCCAGTTTATGTGGGTCTAGGTTGAACTCCCCATTTTCTGTCTCTCTGCAGACAGCCACCCCTCCTCTCCTGGGCCTTCAGCTGCTTCCCAGCAGCCTAACACATGCTTCCACTTTCTCTCCCTGACTTTCTTAATATTTTACTAACTTGCATCCACTTCCCTCATCTATTTCCCTCCTGAGGAAAGCTGCTTCAAACAGAAGCTTTAATTCATTCACTTTCCTCACTATTCATTTACCACTCATTTAAATTACTCCTGTGTGAACAATTATCTCCTAATTGTCCGGTCCAAAAAACTCTCAAATTCTTCTCACTTGACCTCTCTATATTAATAATCCCTGTTTAAAATTACATGAATGTACTAAAAAACATTCAAAGGGACAGAACTAGTTTCCCTCTAACGTGCCTTCATCCCCCTTCTCAGAGGAAAGTTATCAGTTTGCTGTATATCCTTCCAGATCTTCCTTGAAAAATGAGTTTATATACAAATGTATCAATGGCAATATAGTATTTCTGCATTTAGATACATGGGTTAGTATTCCATGTTTTAAAATTTTGAAAATAACTGAAAAGTTTTTCCTTGTTCTTTTTAACTGCTACTAAGTATTCCAAAAATATGGATGTGGTTACCAACTTAATAATTTCCCTATGGAAGGCCATTTTCGTGGTTTCTGACTTTTCAGTATTAGACATGCTGAACATTATTGTAATCATTTTGTGTAGATGTGACTATGTCTTTAGGATAGAGATCTAGAAATGGAATTGCTAGGTTAAAGGGTATTTGCAATTTAAATTTTAAGATATTACCTAATTGTTCTCCAAAGCTTTTACATATTAAAGCATGAGAATATGTTTCCCTATATCCTTGCCAACCATGAAAACTTTTATTCTTCATAAATATTTTGTCAAGCTAATAAACAAAAATATTCTCCCTTTTAATTTCTATCTTCCTCATCAGTTTAGGGAAGGCTATGCAGGTTTTCATTTGTTTAAATGCCATATTTACTTTTTTTTCTATGAAGTAATTACTTTTCCATAGCCACTGCCCCATGTAAGCTGACTCCTTTTCATAACTGGCACTACTCCTTACCCTTGAAAATGTTTCCTTGTGGCTTTTATAGTGCCACTCTCTGGCCTTCCCTCTACCACTAACTCTATAGTTTCTTATATTCTGTAGGGATTACCTCTCCAGGACTCTCTCCTTTGCCTTTCCCACCCTTTGTCTTTTTCCGTGAGCAGCTGGATCTATATTTCTGTTTTTAACTTGCAGCAATATCCTAGTCTACATTTATCTCCTAATTTGAGAACTACAATGTACTTTGGTGTTCCAAGCACTCCTCAACATGTCTAGAATAAAACTCATCTTTTCTCAAAAAGTATACCTTTTATTCTGTTCCTTATTGTGATTAATGCAACCAATTCTTTAACCAGTCTCTTGATATTTGACTTGGATTATGCCAACCCTGTAACTCTAACTATGACATGAACTGGGTTTCTTGTCTCTCATGTTATTTTCACCAGTCTGTCCTTGATGTGTTTGGGATGACTATTAAAAAATAAAAATCTGATTGAGTTAACGACCCTCCCAAATAGCTCTCAATAACCTACCCAATCTCCCAATTCCCCATTAGTTTCAGGAATAAAACCAAATCTGTAACATGGCATACATAGGAACTGAAAAACTAGTATTCTTTAACCTGTGACTTACTTCCAACTCTAGTCATCAGCCAAATTAAACTAATCACTATTCCTCAGAGTCATTATCTGTCACATTTTGTGACTGTGTCAATATTCCTCAATTATATGAGACAGCTAAACCTCCAAGATCTCTTCCAAGGTGCTTTTCCAGATTTCCACAACACCCTTCCTCTCAATCCCAAGTTGGATAGGACTGTAGCACTTTTTCCACTCTTTCAACACAGCCCTCAAATATCTATAATAATAGAGGTATAATATGCTAATTAGACCAGATAGCCAAACAACCTTCTGGATGAAGCCAGGGCTGCAAGGGCTGAGGGCCGAGCCCCTTGCACGAATTTCCTGCATTGGGCCTCTAATTGTACTCTTATTACGAAAAGAAATGTCTTTCAATTCGACTGGACTTGAAAGTGAAGTTATATCTCCCTAAAGAGAAGTAATATCTTTTCTAGCTCTACCTCTAACATCTATCCCAGAGGCCTGATTGTAGAAAAGACTCAGTGAGTACTGAACGAATAAATTAAAAAATGATAAATGTCTTAAGAAGGTATAGACTATAGTGGTACCTTGAGATACAAGTGCACTAACATATGAGATTTTTGAGATATGAGCCATCGTCGAGCGAGCGAGCGATTTTTGCTTTGAAATACGAGCAACATTTGAGATAGGAGTAATCGGCTGGCTGCACACGACCCACCAGTTTACCACGACTCGAGCGTCTCATAGTTTCCCACACCTTAAGGTTACGGAACAAATTAAACTCGTATCTCAAGGTACCACTGTATTTCACAATTGATACATTTCAAATTTCAATTTCACTTTACTGTAAGAAACCAAATTCTAAAATTTTCCAACATGGAGGTAGAATACGGAATCATATTCAAGACTTATTCATTTTATTTCCTGAGAAGTATCAGAAGGTCACAGAAGTCTCAGCTAAGTACCTAATTTATAACAACTCTTTATCATAGTAACACTGACTAAAAATTAGGTGGGCCATGAGATTTTTGCTTTGTAAAACTAACATAATCTAAAGATGCATCAATAAAAAGTTTCCAGACCAGGAAAAGATAATTTCCTATGCAGTTTGGAATGTAGCACTTTATTCACTGTATAGATTCTACTGTTATTTATAAAACAACTCCAAAGAACAGAGATTTTGACTTACTACATTTAATGTGATTATCCCAGATCTGTAAACACAGTGCCTGGCATGTAGTAGTTTAATAGAATGTATTCAATGAATGAATGAATGAATGCTTCAAACTGAACAATGGGTGAAAGAATTTTTCAAATGAAAGCAAACTTATCCAAGCATCTGTCCAATTACCTTTTTGCAAATCTGTTTCATTGTAACTTCTTCCAAGTTAGCACTTGCCAATAATTTCTTTACTGTTTCCTTTAACTCTTCATCTGTAGGAGGTTTCTTCAGTTTTTTAATTAAAGGTTCATCATCGGAACTATCCTCAGATTCACTTTCTAAAAGTAAGACATTATACATGTGAATGAAATTTTTTCTTATGTAGTAAATTACCATTCAACATATACTAGGAAAAAATTCTGTAAGTAGTCATCAGATTCTGAAAGGGATCCTAGATTTTAAAAATTATAAATCACTACTCTATAAATTACCTATAAAACATGCAAATGTCAATTTTCAAAAATTATAAATGATAAAAAACTGGTGTACTACTTTTCCTCCAATGTTCTTCCCAGTTTAACTATTTTCTAAGCACTTACAAAGTATGTTACAGCATATATGTTATATCTTTAAAGTTGCTGAAAATGGATAATTTCTAACTTACCTTTTTTGGAACTGTTTTGATTCTTCTTGGTGGTGCTGCTATCTGCCTTTTTCACATTAGCATTCTTTACAGATTTTTTACTTTTAGAAGTAGCTTTCTGTTTAGGTTTTTCTTTTTTAGATGTCTTTTTTGGTGGCTGTTGTTAAAGGAAAGCAAAGTACATTGATGAGATTAAATGTTATCTCTCTCTACTTCTCTTTATCCATCAACAATACTGGAGAAAATGAATGTATTCAGTATCACCAACAATAAAGTACTGCTAATTATTAATGTTTGAGATGACTAATATGCCCAATAAATTTAATTTTATGCCAACATAATACTAGTCATGTGAAGTCAAGAATCAAAACACTAAAAATAATAATGACCACATTTATTCCCAAAAAGTGCATGGTGCACAACAGTTGCTAAATAACTATTTATGAATATACTAGAAGCCTGATGCACGAAATTTGTGCAAGGGGCTCTGCCCCCACAGCCATGACAGCTGCCTGTGCCTTGGCCCCTCCACCCTGGTTCATCCAGAGGGTCACCCAGAGGAACATCAGGTCTAATTAGCATATTACGCTTTTATTATACTAGGGGCCCAGTGCATGAAATTCGTGCACAATGGGGGGAGGGAGTGGAGAATGTCCCTTACCCCAGCCTGCACCGTCTTCAATCTGGGACCCCTTAAGGGATGCCCGATTGCCTGGTGGGATTGGGCCTACATGGGCAGTCAGACATCTCTCTCACAATCCAAGACTGCTGGCTCCCAATCAATTGCCTGCCTGCCTATCTGCCTGCCTGATTGCCCCTAACGGCTTCTGCCTGCCAGCCTGGTCACCCCTAACTGCCCTCCTCTGCTGGTCTGGTCATCCCTAACGGTTCTCCCCTGCAGCCTATTCCCCCCAATTGCCCTCCTCTGCATGTCTGGTGCCTCCCAACTGCCCTCCCTGCTGGCCTGATTGCCCACAACTGCCCTCCCCAGCTGGCTCTCTTATGACGGAACATCTTGTGTCCACATGGAGGCAGCTATCTTGTTGTGTTGTAGTGTTGGTCAATTTGCATATTATCATTTTATTAGATAGGAGGATATGAGGAAACTAAAGCTCAGAGAAGTTATTTTTTGTCCATAGTCACATGACTAATAAAATGAGATTCAAACAAATCTGACTTCAGAAGCTGTTTTCTTAAATACTAACTCATAGTCAATAAGACAAAATCAAAGCATATATATATGTGTGTGTGTATATGTGGATAAATTAAAATGACAATATTGATTTATAGTTACTTTGTCTCAACCAAGGTCTATGAAATTAGAAAACATGGATTAATTAACATTTCTAAAGATAAAAGTAATTCTATGTAAGCAAATATCCCAAGATAACTTAAAATCTGATCTTTATATACCAAAAATATTGCAAATCAAATAAAACATTCTGCAAATGTTTTATATTTAATTTCTGATCATCACCATAATTCAATCTGTTCCTTTAAGGACAGAGACATTGGGCTGAATTTATTCTTAAGAAAAATTCAAGTGTACAGACCAACCTGTTCCAAAAATTAAGTGGGCTCAGAGGTGATTTCTAAGGGCAATTCGTTGGATTTTAATGTTTATCTTTTCTCTTGCTCCAATGCCATCACTGTAGATATTTAAGCAAGCCTAATATCACCTTGAATTAACTCAGTAATAATGTCAACTGGGAAGCACTAAAAAAATGCTCTTAAGAGGTGTCAAGAGTCTGACATATTTCTAAAAGTGAAGTATATAAGTTTTTCTAATAATTTTTGCTATTTAGAGTCATTTTTACTTATTTCCTAAATCTAAAAGGTGTTTTAGGTAGTGGGGGTTGCTAGAACATCATTAATGGTTCACCAAAGATTTCTGTAATTAATTTAAATTAAATTTATTAAGCATCCACATAATTTATAAGAACTATAATAGGGCCTGCAAAGGAACACTAAAAATTCCTAAGTTCTGTTGATGCACTTAATACATAGAATAAAATTATCACTATTAAATATCCCTCTTTAGTCAGAGGGTAATAAAATCTGGACCTGTAACACATTCAATTTTTTTTTACAAGAAACTAAGTTATTACAGAAAGAGTTGGAGAGGGCGAACACGGGATAACAATATTATACACATTATTATTTTATCCTCATTCAAATTAGCTAATTTAAGGCTGTCATTAAAATTTTAAAGGCACACATAATATGGACTATTTTAAAACCTACAAGTTGGGACTAATAATAGTTTAAAATTTGCAGTGATAAAGGATAACCATCTGTGATACAAACAAAACTATGCTTCCTTCTACATTTAATATCATCACCTAGAAGAAACAGTGTTCTACAGTTTTTAAATAGACAATTAGTCTATTAGCTATTAACAAAAATATTGCAAAAATACTTTAGAAGTACTAAATAATAGATAAGAGTGTGGGATCTGGAGGCAAGCTTCCTGGTTTCAAATTTCTAGCCACAGCACATCTCTGGGCCCTGGTTTCCTCATTTACAAAACAAGGGAAATAATAGCAATTATGGTTTCATGGACAGTAAATGCATTAATACATGAAAGTACTAATGGTGTCCTACATATAGAAAACACTTAATAAATATTAGTATTACTATTGTAAATGCTTCCTTTTGTAAAATTTTTTCATTATGCAAATGTAATTTCCTACAAAACCTTAAAGTGCATGCTTTCTTTAAAGGCAAAGATACATAGAATAAAAAACAGTTAGATAGACTCAATGACACTTTTATTAACTAGCCAAGATACATCATGCTTATTTCATTACGTTCTGATAAAACTGGACCCACCATACAAATTGTTATTTATATTGAATTTCACTTGCTTTAAAAACCAGTTACAAATTATTCTGTGACAAATTAAAGGTACGAATTCAATAAAGTATCACTTTTTAGACTGTAAAGGTTGGCATGGGAAAGAGCAAAAGCTAGAGAGTAAAATAACTAAACTGTGTAGATATGCATACCTAAAGGTTTCATTTCAAGTTGAGAGGCAATCAAATAACTCTTTAACTCACATTTTGTGCTTTGGTCTTACAGGTTATTAAAAAAACCATACCAGCAGCTCTGAAGATAAGTTATTAGGTATAGGAGGCATAAAGAATTTTTGGCAGGTAAGACAAATACAGGTAATCTGAAATTCTGGAGGTAATGGAAAGAGGCCCTGGGAGACCTGAGAAGGAAAGCTAAACCAGGCCCACTTAAAATTTGCATGAACTTCCAAATCACCATTACTTTCATTTCTCCTCCTCTACTTAGAAAAACTTCACTCATGGTTCTAAGTCCAACCTAATGATCAATCACTTTCTCTAAATCTTCCCTAATACCACCTATTTGATTAATACATATCCCCACAGTACTTGGCCTACTTTGTGAAAGGATTATGAAGCAGTGAATAAGAACACAGTTTTTAGAGCCAAACTTCCTGGTTCAAGTCCTGACTCCATTACTGACTAATTCTGTATTCGTAGGCAAATAATACTTCTCTGTGCCTGTTTCCTCATCTGTAAAATAAAGGTAATACCAGACAAAGCTAAATGTAACACTCTTTTTCACATTTTTGTTTCTCTGATATTGGGGTACATTTTATAATTTATATTACAATGATGCCTTAAAGGCATTCTAAATTTGATGACGTATGGCCACGGTGTAGAAATTTTGTGAGGATCAAATACATAAATACACATAAGGCAGCTGAGAAAATAAACATTTTATATATATTTTCTCAGCTGCCTTATGTGTATTTATGTATTTGATCCTCACAAATATATATATATCTGTAAAATTGTGGTTATTTACACAGTTTCCTCACTATAAGTTTAAGGACAGATCAGACTATCTCCTTCATAACAGATACCTAACTATCTATCTAATTCTATGTGTCCCTAGCAATTATAAGTGTTTGGCATAAAGTAGCCATTTAAGTATTTCCTATCATGTTCACTTCTGTATCATTTATAGGATCAAGTTTACTCTGAACCCAGGATGTGGTTAAAAATATAATTAAAAGGTGCCATGCCTGTGTTGCTCTAAATATTTTAGAGTGCCAGCCCATGTACCAGAGGGTTTGGGTTCGATTCCTGGTCAAGGGTATGTATACAGTACATGTGAGTTAATGTCTTAGAACTATTAAAAATGAAGACCTTTTTAGTTGCATATAGATATGACGAACTTACTTATATATTTCTTTAAGCCAGAGTTGAAACTACTAAATTACAGAAATAAGCCAGTGATTCCGTAACTTATTTATAATATTGGTAAACTTAACTCTTTTCACATTACACACAGAATTACTAAGGATGACAAAGAATAAAAATTGTTGACAGATAATACAGAATGGCAACAAAAAACAATCAAATTGTATTAGGGCTGTCTTTGAGTTTACCCCCAAACCCTGTATGGGTCCCTAGATCCTTTCTTCTAAAAAAGTTTTTTTAAAGCTAAAATAGGTGTAATACAACTTTGTGTAAGTTGTGTTCTCTAAACACTTTTCTTTTGCTATGCCAACCTTTCCTACTTATCCTTCAAGGTTCATATCAAACTGTTAACCACCTGTGAAGTTTCCCTATTTGGATCTTTGCTCCCATGCCCCTAGAAAGAGGTAAATAGTCCCTGTCTTCTGAGTTTCCACTTTATCTTGTCCACAGCTCTTTTTAGCTATCTCTTCAGTCCATGACCTCCACCCTACCAACTAAATTGAACTACGTAAGGATAGAAACCCTGTCTTGTTTCTTTTTTTTATTTATTTTTTATTTTTTTTTAAATATATTTTATTGATTTTTTACAGAGAGGAAGGGAGAAGGATAGAAAGTCAGAAACATCGATGAGAGAGAGACATCGATTAGCAGCCTCCTGCACGCCCCCTTCTGGGGATGTGCCTGCAACCAGAATACATGCCCTTGACCGGAATCGAACCTGGAACCTTTCAGTCCACAGGCCAACGCTCTATCCACTGAGCCAAACCGGTTTCGGCCCTGTCTTGTTTCTTGATCTCCACAGAACTGCTTAAGACTGGCACTAAGTAGTTACTATGTGATTATTTTGAAAATTGAGGTGGAAAAACATCTGTGGAGACTAGATAACCTTTAAAGATATATCCCAACCCTGAGGTTATGTTTCATTAGTTTACTCTGCTTACTAAGATAAACATGTTTTTCTATTAAAAGCAATTAGCAAACATGATTTTTAATAGCATTGCCTTCTGGCCCAACTTACCTATATTGAGTGTACATTTAAGAGGGAACAAAAAAGACTATTAAATCAAATCATGGATAGGGCTTTGGAACCTATATATTTTTAAAAGCCCCACAGATGACTCTCCTGGCTATAAACCACAAGATACAAATTTATGGTCTAGATTTATCACCAAGCCTTTTCTGTAAATTACCAAATAGTTTTAGGCTTTCCTTGCTACATATATGGTCATTATTGCACATTCTTCATTTGTTTTTTACAAATATTTTAAAAGAAGAAGGCGGTACAAAAATAGGCCACAAGACGAATCTGGTGTATAGACCAACTCCTGATCTAGCTTATGAATTACTGGAAATATATAAGCAAAAAGCAGCAACGAGATGAAGCAATCAATAGGATAATTTCTCATTATAAACTTTATATCAATAGCTTTTATTTTAAATTTTTATAAGCAAAAGTAGATTATACTCATATTAATTTTCCAAAGCCATTGCTTAAAGTCAAATTTGAATCTAAATTACTAGTTCTACATAGACAATTCTGAAGACAAAAGTACATGAATTAGCAGCTCTGGAAAGAGTAATACAGAGAAGGCCATTTAAAAAAATCATTATACGTATATTTATTGTATCTTCAAAGTACAAAAAAGAGGATATACACTCCTCTCTCATGGGGTCAAGGCTAAATGAGATGCAAGACGTGAAAGGACATGACTCAATAGTTTCTCCTCCTTGAATGTACCAACAAATGCTTATTGAGCAAGTGGTACTTCTCCACGGGTAGGCTGCCAGTTCCTGGAAAGCAGAGGCCATGTCCCTCTTTTTCCCCACATAGCAAAGAGCTCAGGTAGAAGAAGACAATTGTTTTGAATGGATGAATCTATCCCCAAAGCTTTTATTATTCACACAATGCCCAACCTTACCGGTTCTTAGTCTGCCTTCAACCTACATTACTCTAGCATCACCTCACTGCTTTACTTCTGGACACAGTATCTAACCATAAGCAAGTGTTTGTCAAAGATACCCATGCTCCCCATCTTTGTTTATATGTCAAACTTTTTATTCTCAAGGTGAATTTCAACTGGTACTTCTTCCATTTCTCCCCAAAGATACCCCTCATCAAACAGATAGATTCTTTTTTGAAATTCTATATTAGATATTACTCAAAACTATATTTTGGCTAGAAAGTATCTTCTGTAACGCCAAAGCACTTAGCATATTCCCCAAACTTGGGTCTTTTAACAAAATGTATGGGAAACAATTAGGTAAGTTTAAAACAAAATGAAGGAAAGGTTAGTTTCCAAATTGTCATGGATTTATTTTTAAGATCTTGGCTTGTTATTTTTGAATATGCTATGAGTGATTCAATCAGGACCATCCAGTATTGTAGGTATTTTTGTCTTTTTTTTTTTTTTTAATATGGAACACTTCACGAATTTGTGTGTCATCCTTGCACAGGGGCCATGCTAATCTTCTCTGTATCATTCCAATTTTAGTACAGTGGTACCTCAAGATACGAGTTTAATTCGTTCTGTAACCTTGAGGCGTGGGAAACTATGAGACGCTCGAGTCGCGGTAAACTGGTGGGACGTGTGCAGCCAGCCGATCCGAGCAATTACTCCTATCTCAAATGTTGCTCGTATTTCAAAGCAAAAATCGCTCGCTCGCTCGACGGCCGCTCATATCTCAAAAATCTCGGCTTGTATCTCAAAAATCTCGTTATGTTAGGGCACTCGTATCTCTACGTACCACTGTATATGTGCTGCTGAAGCAAGCACGTACTGTAGGTATTTTTGAAGTGCTCAAGGAAAATAGGTAAGAATTGACAGCTGCCATTAATTTTAGATAGTACAATGTACTATAATCTACATTTTTAAAAGATTGATTATATATATATTTTTTAAACTGAAGGGGTTTTCCATGTCTCTGATAACCTTGAAGGTATAAAATCAGAGGAACGACAAGAGCACTTTTTGAAGGAAGGCACAACAAAAAAAAATCTTGGGAGAAAAGGCTTACCTATCTTTTATAGGCAGCAGGGCTCTTTGAAGAAGGGTCTCCAAAAAAGACGCCTGTCAGAGCCAGAATCCTGTCCTCACAGCAGAAAGGTTGTACTGGGTGAACAGATGAATAAAATTAAAATTAGCTTAAAATAAACTATTCTTATACAACTTGGCTGAGAAAGCTCAAGAGTGCCAAGTGTAAAGAATGTGCAAGTTTCGTTATATTTCACAAAAGATTTTAAAAACAAGTTTAAGTCTAAATAGACTGTATTATGGTGCTTATTCAACTTGGCCTTCCAACAAAAGGTTTAATAGTTTATAAGGTTTTATAATCCCTCTGATCAAATTATGAGATGCGGGAATTCTGTTTTTTTTTTTTTTTTTTTTTTTTTTTTTTTTTTAAATCTTCACCTGAGGACAAGCTTAGAGGAAGGGAGAAAGAGAGAAATGTCAATTGGGTTGCCTTCCATGCATAAACCAACTGGGAATTGAACATGCAATCCAGGTATGTGCCCTGAGGGAATCAAACTAGCAACATTAGAGGTACAGAATGATGCTCAACCATCTAAGCCACTGGCCGGGCAATCCTTTTTTTTTTTTTTTTTTTTAGAACATAATTAAGGACTAACAAAACTTTCACATTCACCCTCTTGCCAACTCCCCAGTATTTTTTTCAAATGGTCTAAATATATGTTCACCAGAAATTTCTCCTACTTGGCAAACATTGTAGAAGAGCTCATTCAACATCCCTTTTTATTTGTCTTCCTCCTATAGAAGCAGGAAAGTAACACTTGGATCTCATTACTCTCTTTTCAGCTAGAGGTGGCCACATATAAAAGTTCTGGACAATTTGATACACATGGAGATCTTAGTAAAAGGATTCCCTTCAGGGGAAGTGGGGAGTCAAAATCACTAGAAGAAAGCTCTTTGTTCTTTCCTAGCTACAACAGAGAAACACTGCCTAAAGGTAAAACCATTTTATAATCATACTAGAGGTGTGGTGTACAAAAATTCATGCACCAGAGGTGGGGGGAGGGTTCCTTAACCCAGCCTGGACCCTCTCACAATCCAGGATCCTTCGGGTAGGGTTCCTAGGCCTGGCCTGAGATCATGGCCTATTGAGGCTTTCCTTCCCCGCAGATGCAGGCAGCTGGCCCCACCCCCGCCACTGCCACTGCTTGCCATCTATGCAGCACTGCACTGCACTCCCCACTCTGCCTCACCCCCCAACCACCACTGGTTGCCTCCCTCTGCAGATGACAGACTGGAGTGCCATGGCTTGGCTGGCCTGAGCCACCCTCTTTCTTTGCTGGGGGGAGGAGAGGTGTGGGGCTAGCCCTGTGAGGGGCCAGCTGCCTACCTAATGGCCCCTAACCACTCTGGCCTGCCAACTTGATCACCCCTAACCACTGGTCTGCCTGCCTGATTGACCTTAACCACCTGCTTGGGGCCGGGGCCATCCGGGTGAGGGGTCATCTGACTACCTGATCTCCCCTAATTGCTGGCCTGCCTACCTGATCACCCCTAACCACTCTGCCTGCCTGCCTGATTGCCCCTAACTGCTTGCTTGGGAATGTGGCCACCCCTGCAAGGGGCTGTAGTGGTCTGGTCTCTGGTCATTCTGGTTGTGATGCCTCTGGCCTTTTATTATATAGGAAGGTTAAATGCCACATTATAGCTAAAAACATCCCTCACCCATATTAGAATATTCTGATACATTCTCAATACAAAGTAAAAATTCAGTTTTATACTATTTTCTAGAGATAAGAGAGTTAGAAAAAACACTAGGAAAAAAACAACTACATAAGTAATACATAAAATGGAAAAAAAAGTAAGTTAAGTATGCTTTAAGGGTCTAAAAAATTTATAATACTCATTCCCTCCAACCTGGGAAGCACTGCTTCTCCCTTTTCTCTGTACTCTCCAGTGATTTCTCTGAGCCTAACACCTAATATTTGTGAAAGGACTGTCTGAATATGATTTAATCTCACTGGTTCATTTTAGCAGAATTTCCCTAAAGACACTAATCTGATATAGGAACCAGTTCATTTTCAAAGTAAGTTTACAGAAAATAAATAAATAAATAGATAGATAGATAAACCTGTCATTTTTCTATTCTCTCATTTTAAAGAAACTTCACCTACCACTTTCTTCCTGGTTCCAAATTGCTCTTCTGCAAATGGCCCAGAATCATAAAGAAGTTTAAAACAGCTAGAGGCCCAGTGCATGAATTCGTGCACAATGAAAGGAAATTAATTAAAAGAAATATTTTAATATAGCTTTTTGTCCTTCCTCTATAAGTTCAAGCAAATTCACAATCGACAGATCAAAACACATACATGCAATTGGCGTCAGCGAGAACTTTATATGTACTGCACATGTACAAGTCAACTTAGCCTTTTATATATAGAGAATAAACTTGCTTAATTAGACTTGTTTTCTGATTTACTAGTAGCTAAACTTTTTCCAGCCCAGTAAAGCATCTCAACTTCTCTTTGAGGTAATTGTCAGCAACAAAGCAAATATCAACATGAAGCAGATTATTACTGTAGATCACACAGGGAGAAGAAAAGGTAAAGTACTTAATTGCAGCAGTGTTTGACTATAATCTGCATAATGAGAAAATCTGGTCATTTTCAAGGTCCACCATTTCTTACTCCGTTTCAATCAGGTCAAGTTTCTAACCTTTCTAAATCTCCATTTTCTGTCTAATGGAAAGAAAAGAAGATTCTACTGAGTCTCCTATCTACCTACTCCAGGAATTCTATGAGGATCAAATGAGATAAGGCACAGAAAACACTTCACAGACATTTGGTTAAAGTGTAAAATGTTTCCACCTGGCTTTAAAGCAAGTCTTCTTACTGGGCTAAAGAAACTCCAAGGAGGCTAGTCGCTAAGGAGAGCAAGCGGGTGTTGCTACATGATGTCATTACCTGCAGTCCACAGTCACTGTTTCTGGGCTGGGCTGTGGGCCACCTTTTGTGCCATGGGGTGTCAGCAGTATTGGCTGAGATTTGGTGAGGTATCACTCCAGGATGGTGGCAGGATCTAGGTACCACTTGGGGGAGGCTAAGAGTTGCTTTGTGGGCACCAGATCCACGATGCCATTTCTACACAATGAGTGTGTGCACCCTGGTGGTAAGTGCATGTCATACCAACTGGTAGGACAGACACTAAGCATATTAGCCATATTAGCCAACAGTGGTACCTTGAGATACGAGTGCCCTAACATATGAAATTTTTGAGATACGAGCCTTTGAGTGAGCGATTTTTGCTTTGAAATACGAGCAACATTTGAGATAGGAGTAATTGCAAGGATTGGCCGGCTGCACACAACCCACCAGTTTACCACGACTCGAGCGTCTCATAGTTTCCCACGCCTCAAGATTATGGAATGAATTAAACTTGTAACTCGAGGTACCACTGTATATATATTGACTAGTGGTGTGGTGCACAAAATTCTTAATTTGGGGGGGGGGGTGGAGTCCCTCAGGCCAGCCTGCATCCTCTCCAATCTGGAACCCCTTGGGGAATGTCCGACTGCCAGTTCTTTCCTACCTAGAACAGAGAAGCAGTGCCTAAACCAGCAGTTGGATATTCCTCTCACAATCCAGGAGTGCTGGCTCTAATCACTTGCCTAACCACTCTGCATGCCAGCCTGATAGTTCCCTAACCACTCCCCTGGCGGCATGAACATCCCCAAACTGCCCCCACTCTGCCAGCCCGATTGCCTCCAATTGCTCTCCCTTGCTGGCCCGATTTCCCCCAACTGCATTCCACTGCAGGGCTGAGAGGACTGGGGGACTCCAGCTGGATGAGGCTTGATGCTGTAGGGACTGGGTGAGGCAGGGCTGAGGGGACTGGGCGACTCTAGATGGATGAGGAGGAGCTGAGGAAACTGGGGAACTGAGGCTGGATGAGGCAGGGCTGAGGGGGCTGGGGACTGCCATCTTGTGAGAGTGTGGAAGTCAATTAGCATATCTCTATTTATTAGATAGGATTGTTATCTAAGTCATTCTGAGAAAGAGCACCTTCTTGAGTTAATTCCAAAGAAATAGAGAATTAACACATTAAGCTCTATGTCAGTTAACTGTGACTGACACTATACTTTCAATCTGAAAGACAAAACAGGGTGGGCACTTAACATGTTAAAAACTTTTGTGAACCACTCACTGCAAATCACAGAAACAGAGGTACAGGTATAGAGATCCTTGAACAAAATGTCTTACCAATTACTGGCTAACATGCTAATATGACATATCCTGTCTAATAAAAGAGTAATATGCAAATTGATCATCACTCCAACACACAAGATGGCTGCCCCCATGTGGACACAAGATGGCCACCAGAAGATGGCCAGCAGGGGAGGGTAGTTGGCAGGA